>JAHPZR010013244.1:50000-65834 GCA_019787425.1 Platygyra sinensis
TTCCAATTTAAGTCATCAGTTACTGGGTCCACTTTCTGCATGTTTGAGTAGAGAAAAAAGAATTGTTTGAAGTGATTTCAACATTTTAGCCTACACTTTTGCAGACTCATACTAAAAATTCAATTGGCCCATCATTCTTATTTCACAAATGATAACTTATTAGGTACAATATTAGGAACACAGAGATAAAATAACAATCTATTTGATCGTTACACTGTCTGATTTTAATTTTAAGTTGGCCCGACAGATAACTAATCTCATAAAAGGAAGTTTAGAATTATCTGCAGGTGTGCTTAGTCCAATGAATTGTTGGACAGGAAGAAATAAATCTTTGCTGCTATTAGTCAGATCCATGTTTCATAATGAAACAGTGTTGATCACAATAGAGAGAAAGCAGACCCATCCTGGTAAAAAATAATGGCAATTTAAAAGTTCTGTAACTTGAGAATCCACATCAACACTTAATTAACAATATTTTTAATATGGGAAATTAAATGTTGAGAACTTCCTGGGGAGGCACTTCCTGTGTCAAATCATGTTTGTCACAAATATTGACCTGATTAATAACCAAATTCCCCCAGGGTGAATTTGAAATTAATATGGCAAGTAGTAAAAAGAATTAATTTTGGGAACGGACCTTACAGCTTGAAAGGTTGATATCCTGTTTTTGCTTGGATGTTGTTGTAATGTTTTGCTCCTTTAATAATTTTGTTAAAATATCCTTTTCATGATGGAATATTAAACTCTGTTCACTGCCATTATTGCTACTTTTAACTGTCTTCTGCTGCAACAGCATTGGATTTTGTGATTGGTCGAAGCCATTGTGCATGGACGCAGCATGGAAGGTAGTCGGCACACCATATGGGTATCCATGATAACACATTCCTGGATGGTACAGCATGCGAGGTGTTGATACAGCTGGGCACTGCTGCCCCCAATATTTTTCCCAAAGTCGCTGCTGCACTTCCTGGCCAATGAGAGTTGTGTTTGCTAGGCTAAAATGAGCCATTTGCACTCCACCAGGAAACTGCGGAGCATTGATATTGTGTTGGTAATGACTCATCCGGGAAGCTGAAAAACGTAAGTTAAATTATCAACAGCTGATTTCTCCCAATAATATCAATACATTTTTGAACATGTGGCAAAGAGAGTAGCGCAAGCCATCAACAAAGATTAGTGTTTTCTTCTGCTAAATTCTCCAAACTTGACAGTAAAAGTTGAAAGTCAAAAACTTGGGAGAATTCAAATCGCAGACCAGTACCGATTGGTACTTCCTTAGAAGAAACCCCAACAACACTTCGTGAACCTACCTGGTTTAAACGAATTCTCTCACGATTTTGGTGATCAGTTAGTTCCGTACAAGACTAAACAGAGAATCGATAAATTCAAAAGCCGTACGAATTATTTCCGTTCTTCATTCTCGCTCGCGAACGTTCACAGTTTGTTGATCGAAGGCTATGGGAACCGCGAGGTCAGTTCTCAGCTCGCGTCAACAGCATTTTCGTGAAGCGCGAGCCCTTCGAAGTTTGTAAAAGTGCAAACTCGCTCTTTGGTTTGCCCAATATTGTAGCAAAGACGCTAGGGCCGCAATTAAATCAATTAGCTCATCACAAAGCAAATCGTGATCCAAAGCTTCATTCGCTAATTAGCTAGGCGAGTTATCAACGGATTGAAAAGCTTAATTCTTACATGTAAACTATAAGCTTAAATTACGTGCGAAGAAATGAAACGCAACAATCCACTTTATTTTTGGGCACAACTTTAGTAAAAGCTAGCTGACAAGAGCATTTCCGTGCCATGCAATCAAAAGAAATAAAACAGATTAATACTTACAGACAACATAGTTTCACAGTTGTGGTCTTCTTGTCCGCCATTTTGATGACCAATACCTTATTGGACCCAGGGCCTCCCGAGATATTGTTACCGTTAGCTAGTACCCAGAAGCAAAACTGAGGGGGTTGGGGGCGGTCTTTTTGGGCAAAGTTGCTGCTCTTTTCAATAACATGCGAACGCTAAAATTCGAAGGTCGACGGACAAATGCGTTCTTCGCTGCTGTCAATCAAGTGGGTCTTCCTCGCGACTACTGCCGAACACTGTTTCGTTGTCTGAACTATGCACAACGATTTGATTACCGCGCGCTCGGCAGTAGTCGGAAGCTGGGAAGAGCCCCCGAACATTTGATTGACGGTAGCAAAAAACACCTTTGTCGGTTGAGCTTTAGAGTCCGCATATTATTGAAAGGCGCAGTAATATATATTTTTTTTAACAGAAGCATATCACCTAGAATAGGTGATGTGCTTCTGATTTAACTACTCTTGACCAGTCCAAGCTACGGAAGATCAAGATTCAATACTCGCTTTGTTGGAAAATGCTCAGATTACAATCAAGCTGAAGGTAATTTTAACCCTCGAGAGGGCCAAAATTCGGTGTACAACAAGAAGTTCAAGTTACCACCAGATGTGTTCGGTTCCCTTTTGCAGACTGTGCCTAAAGCGTAATCTCATATCCGTTACGTTTTTTGTATTTAGGTTGGTGTAGAACTACTGTACAAGAAAAGATGAATCACTGAAGTTAATTTCACTTGCTCAAGAGCAAAAGTAAATTTACTTGCCTTGAGCAATCAGGTTTTTCCAGCCCTGAGATAGTAAACCGCTAGAAATTTTGGACTGGGATTCAGTTGATGTCCAGCACTGTCATCTCTAATAAAGAGGGAGAGAGGATTGATTTATTTTGCTTTTTCCAACAGCTTTTCGATGACTGTCTTTATTAACAATGGAACAATAATAATATCTAAGAGATCGGAAAGGACCTTTATATTGCTGTCGCAAATGGTGAGTACAGTTTCAGTCTTTCTCAGCACAAATAATGTATATTATATGAAGACTGACAACCTGGATTCTCTTACAAAACTATTTCGATAATGTCTTTTGTACATTCAGAGTATATAAGAAATAATTAACAATTAGGCCGGTTCAGACGCCGTACTTCACATGAGCCGAATCGAATTCGAATTTAGGCCGACCCAAATTAATTAAGACCGGCTGAATTGATTCAGACGCCGATCTTAATACCAGCCGAACTGAATTCAATAGGAGATGAAAGTGCATTTCGATCAGCGCTGATACGTGGTGAACTCCCGTAAACATGGTAAATAACAAGCAAGAACGATCCATAGCCGTCCTGTGAAAAAATATAGAAAAGTCGACAAAAAGGAGCAGAATGAGGCAAGCTCCATTAATCTATTTATATGTAACAGCAAGGTTACAATAGATAAATTGTTTCAAACGCCGTCCTGTATATGAACTTAATTTCAACACAATTTCAACTTCCATCCTTTTTGCGTGTAGTGAAATACAACTCTGATACAACTTCAATATTCTGGTTAATTCACAAATGCAATGTTAACATGGTTCAAACACAAGCACAGAAATTATGATTGCATGCACATTAATTTTGATGCCGTTTACCAAGGAGGCTGCAAATTTGCACGCGAAATCAGGAAAACACAAACTGCAGTTATCGGCTTCTTCTCTGACGAGCAAAACCCGCCATTTTGATGTGCTGACGCACAATTATACTTCTGCGCATACTCAGTCAGGTCTTCAAAATACATTAAAAATACATTAAATTAATTTATGTATTTGGTTCGGCTCATGTGAAGATCGGCGTCTGAATCAAAGCCGGTCCACAGCCGTTATTCCCGGCTGAGCCAGGCGTGAAGAACGGCTGAGCCGATCCGAATTACATCAGCCGTTTCGAATTGATTCAGACGCCGTACTTCACATGAACTTAATTCATTGAATTCGATTCGGCTCATGTGAAGTGCGGCGTCTGAACCGGGCCTTAGACTACGAGCCCGAGTTCTCAACGAGCAGATAGTCAACGAGGCGCAGCCGAGTTGACTATCACTCGTAGACAACGAGGGCGAGTAGTCTAATTGTTTTAGTATAAATTTACCGTAGTCTCATTGCATAAAAAGAAAAAAATGTCATATAACGAGTAGAAAAGAACTGTTTTATTATGTTACATCAGGTTCAAACGTGATGCGTAACTGTTGACTATCAGCAGATAGTCAACGGTAATATAGCCAATCAAATTCACGGATTCACAATAGACTACGGTAAATTTATACTAATTGTTTATTATTCTTGAGGTTTGGGAGAAATTTCTGCAAACCATAACAAGGGCCATTAACGATAGTATGAAACATAAATAGTAAAGCAAATTATTTCTTTCGACAATGCTTAAAAAGTACTTACTAAATGAATTCTAAATAACTTGAGTAGAAGTCGTCTTCAGAGTCGAGGAAGAAACTTTGTAAGTTGATTAACAAAGTTGCACTTTTCACTTGACTCTGAAGATAAGTTCTCCTCAATTTATCAAAATGACAGTCAGTCATCAACAACAGATCTTTTCAGAACTACCCTACCCTTACTCTATCTCCAAAGACAAACATGATTTTTACCAGAAAATTATCAGGGATAATTGTTGTGCTTTTTAACTGGTGGAGGAAAAAGTCGACAAAACTTTCTTGGATTAAAAATTTATGCGAAAAAAATCCTAAAAAACTCTTAGTGGTTTATAGGGCAATATATATAGTCTTAAATTTAAAAAAACTGCGCTTTCAAAGCAACCGGAACAATTGTTCAAAAACGCTGTCTTTTGGCGTGAAATTTTTTCAGAGTTATGCAGCTTTCGCTTTTAAAGGGTCCAGAAAGTCAAAAAATCTTAGTCTTTTGGCTGGAGCATTTTCTGAATTAACGATATTGCACTTTTAAAAGGATCCAAAAAGTTGAACGAAAAACTAAGTCTTTTGGTGGGAAAATTGTCCTTAGCAAAAAAAGTCTGCGCTTTTGAATGGTGTCTGGTTTTGATTCAAAAATATTCGGATATGCGGAAGAAATCTTGCACTGTGCAACGGATTTCTTCCATCAAAAGTCAAAGTGTATGTTTGTTTTCTGACAAGGCTGTTCATTTTTTCGTTCTTGTTGGCAACCCTACATAGTCAAAAAGCAGTAAAAGAGAGCCTACATTCCGACTAGTTACCAGGCCCTTTTTAAAAGCGCAATATTTGTTAGTTCTTTTGTAAAATGAAAGACGAAAGAGAAATAAACAACCATCGGAGAATATTTTATTACTTTGTGCCATTAATAACGTAATTTACAAGTTATTTAAAGGTAAGCTTGTGTCCAACACTTAAATCTATACATCATTATTAGAGGAGATGCAAAATTCTACGTCTGAAAGTTTGTAGAAACTAATAAGACGAAATGCCTTATTTGAAAAAGCTTTGAGATGTCCAAAATTATTGCAAGAATCACCTGAAGTAGAAATATTTCTGGCAAAAAAAGTGAATTTTTAAGAAATACAGTTAAGTACAGTAAATTTTTTAGTATTCTCTACTTGCACAAATCCCATAATACACTTCTTTTACCCCTCCCCCCTCCCCCCCCAAAAAAAAAATTGCATAGGCATTGTTTTAGATTACTCTTGGGACATTTTCATGTCCCAGGAGAAATTGCAAACAATGAGTATGCAAATTCTTTTTTTTTTTTTTTTTTTTTTGGGGGGGGGGGGGGTAAAAGAGGTGCATTATGGTATTGTGCAAGTAGTGAATAGTGAAAATAAAATTTTTCCTATTTTTATGAAGGAAAGTAGTACTAGGTAGTAATGTATAAGCTTTTGGCTCGTAGTTTTTTTACATCAATTTCAAGCAATTTGCTTTGATTCTGAAAATAAATTTTGAGTCGACTTACTTAGTAGCAAAAATGAATTCGCTCTCCGACGGAGAGCTTACGGTCGAAACATCAGCTTTCAAATTTCCAACTTCGTCCCCAGGGTCCTCTCTCTACCTGGGAACGAGGTTGTCGAATTTCTTTATGGTGGTCAACAGGCCTTTTGCACGATCTGGTCACATTGTACGGAATAAATTGTGCTGGGACGCAAATAACGCGGTGGGACTTTCAAAACAAGGGATAGTTGGGTTGGAATGGTGAGAGTTCCTTTGTTTTGGAAGTCCCACTGCGTTATTTGCGTCCCAGCACAATTTATTCCTTACAATGTGACCGGATCGGGCAACGGCCCTATTCACATTATCAACCCAGTGATAAAACGAGTACGTACGTACGTACGTTTGAACGTTTTAAATGCATTGGATAGAAATTAAATGCGGATCCATGTCGTAAATTGAAACCACACGGAATATACACTGGATAGGCTAAGCTCTTGTCGGGTTTACCGTTGATCAAACAGCGAAATCTGGCGAATGGCGGACAAAACAATTCCAAATGAATTCTCGGTAAATAAGCAAGCGAAAACGTCTTAAAGATCAACTAATCGAGTTGCACGGTCAGCAAAAGCATTCCTGACAATGCTATAATCGAAGGAACATGTAATATAAAATTCATACAGAAGCTTTGACATGGTTTCAACAGACATCACGCATTAAAATTCCCCGACTTTTCCCTAGTAAAACCAAACTTTCCTCACCAAATGTGTACGAAATGACAAATATAAATGGTACCGCTGTTCTGGCCTGTCCTCGTTCATTAAGAATGGTCATTTTCAATAAATTTTCCTTCTTCATTAGGTCAAAATTTTGTTGAGATCACACGGACCGCAATTGGTTCTTCTAGCATTCAATGGTATTAAATCAGCCAGATTAAATTATTTCAATTTTCCCTGACTTTTCTTCAAAATGTCAATTTTTCCAACTTAAAATACAATTCCCCGACTTTGCCTGACCATTTTATGACTTGTGGCAAGCCTGTTTTAGTTTTGAAACTTTTCTGCTAAAAATATTTTCCGTCTGGTTATAACATGTCCAATTCAAGTCGATCGTAATCAAACAGCAAAATTTGTTGCTGTGATTCACTCAAGACAATTCCAACTTATTGCGCGAAACGACACGAAGTTCAAAATTTGAGTATCTACTTTAAAAATCGAGTGTAGCTTATTACATGTCGAAATTGACTATAAACGGTGAGATTCAAGAAAATTTCAGCAATAAGGAAGCCCAAAACGACAATTTTTCCAAGAAAAGTGGCTTAGTTTGGTTTCAACAACATGGATCCGCGCTTAGCTTGAAATGATTGGCAATCATTTCAAGCTAAGGGTCAAGGTATAGATTCTCTTACCTAATTCTTATACATTTCTTTTAGTATTACGTAGTTGTACACGCGAGAATTTGCAGATGTATCAAGACTTCTATTAAATGCAGATTTTCTCTTCATTCTTTTCGGCACAATGCACTGATTTTGCGAGGAAAAAGTGACTGTCGATCAGATCCACTGTTGTCTTTACCTAACCAAAGCATCAAAATCAGAAACCACACAGACATGATCCAAAATCTTCATGTTGGCGGGCATCCTGCGTTCATAAGAGTGCCAGAAAAGCCATGAAAATCCACCAATGAGAGTCCATCAGAATCCACAGCAAGGAGTTTCTAAGAAAATACGAGCAAAAGATCAACTCAGGCGAATTAAGGCCTGGGTCACTGTACATTTTAAGGGGGGGGGGGGGTGGTCTAAAATAAGAGAAATGAAAACTATCTCAAAGATGACAATTTAAGGTCAATTGAGGGCAAGAGCTCTGCCAAATTCTGGTAGAATATATTACATTTGTCTTTCACGTGACTAACCACGCCCAATTTTGCACAAGATACATTAACTCGAAATTCCCACTAGTTAGCAATGAGCTACTGAACCGGTTTTACATCTGAATAATGACCGTTAACATTTACTTTGAAACACCGCCTGGAATGAGGCAAAATTATTTCATATGTTGCTAGTATTGCAATTTAAGCTTATGTTTATGTTTAATTTAAGCTTGGAGAAGGACTGGCACTAGCAGAAAACAGCAAATAGCAATGGATCAGTTTTGCGTTCGATGCCATTCCAATCGGATTCCTAGACACCTATAACGAGTCAAAGATTTAATGTAAAAAAACTTAACTTTTCTACGTGTCTAGTAGGAATCCAAGTGATGGCTTTTCACATTTTAGGGCGTGGTCAATCACGTGACCCTGTTGCTCCAAAGAGAAAATGCTTAATTTGCTTCGCTTGACACAACTGAGTATGTTAACCCTGTAATTACGATGCAAAGCGTGATCACTTAAAAATGGTCCCAATTATTGCAACAAGTTTTAACCCAGGCCTTAACTCACCCGAGAAGTCAGCATTTCAGCAACTAAAGACATTTTCGCTGAAAAAATTTTTCATTATCAAGCTCTGAACTCAAGATTTCAGAGAGTATGTATTCATGATAATAATCTTGTTGATTCGTATTTATTTAGAAGAGCAACAGGCAGTTCTTAGACAAATGGTTTCTTTATATGCTCTTAACTGTCAACTACCAAGTCGTTTACTTTTTTGCTTATTTTTTATATATGTTAATATTGTAAACACAAAAGGAATTGTAAGAAAAAAATTAGAATCTGCTCTAAATTTCCCGATGTGAATCATACATACATACGGCATACATAAACTTTATTAAAGTGTCAAAGTATTTAGCTTCAAGCTAATTGTGGACACTAAATGAATAAAATAAGTATAAAATTGAAATCTAATATACGTAGTTAACCTCACCTACATCTTCGGAGACCCAGGGGCTGCTAGTCGAGACGATGCGATATTTTTTGGGGAAAGTTTACCTTTAAGTAAATTCTCGCCCAAAAATATCTCATCCTCCCGACTAGCAGCCCCTGGGTCTCCGAGGATGCATCGCCTAAATTAATCACGTTGCTTATAATTAATTTGCATTAAAATGAAAATCAACATGGGCTATGGAAATTACGACCTTTGAAGGACATTCAAGGTCATCCAACTCTGGAGGAGAGAAATACAAAGACAGTCTTCAGCACCAAAGAAAATATCTGCCTGCATTTGTTAATACTATAATCATATATATGACCAAGGCCCTCGAGAGATAAATTCAGTTCAGTCCTTGACAAATGTGTTTCCGCAGTCAAGTCTTCTTACGAAGGAATATACTCCCACAAGAATTTTATTTAGAAAGCGACTGTAAAAATCTCAGTACGTTTTTCTATTAAAAGAGGTTTTCAAATGTCCGCTATCAATCTCTATGATTTCTGAAATAAAATCAAAAGGTTTAGGTCAACGCGGTAATCATTAAGTCTTTTGGCGAGAAAATCTGCAAAAAAAAAACATGCACAGCGTTTTCCCCGGCTGCAATTTTGGTAAAAAAGGAAAAAAATAAAAAGAGGTTAGCCCCGGCCATATCCGGCCAAAACATTCAGTCAACCGTTTTGTTCAAATAAAAACCACAAATTTGCTAACGAACAGCATTTTACATCGCGATCAGTGTTTAATAATCAAGGCCATTTAAATTGCCGAACGAAATACTCCTTCGAAGAATTTGGTCTCTTTTTCCTGTACAATCCATAACATGCATATAATTCGTGAACTTGCGGTTGGGCATCCCTCTGCAATAGAGGGCCAGACTGCTAACATCTTCAGTTGACTTCGCGAACGGGACTTTGAGCGCGATGCTCAACGAGTTTGCTGGAATTCGATAAGTATCTGATGAAACTCTTGGCCGAGACGACTGAAACGCCGCGTCATACCAGCCACCAAATTTAAATTCTTCATTAGTAATTGACAACTTTTATTGCAATAACGAGCACTTTGTATTAATGCCAATAAAAGTATTACAAGCTGTAAATTTCTGACAACCAAAGTATTTTTACTCTTTTGTGGAAAAAAATAGATCAAAAACAACAACAATAACAAGCATCATTACATTAATCTCTTTTTAATGATATTCCTCTGTCATATTGTCATTGAGAGCAAAGCAAACTTGATCCAAAATGCATGTTGCCTTTTTTAATATACTTTGAACACTTTAATTCGTACACCATGTTATTAAAGGCGTTGTTTCGTCTTGTGTTACAGAAAGGAGTTTATTAATTTTAACCAGTAACTCGTCTTTTACTCGTCACAGAGTCCTGGATAGTTCTTTAGAGAGATACAAGAGATCACATTCGTACTCCCAGTATTGAACTAGGACTAGCTTACAGCCGAGGCTGATGTGGTAAGTCTTTTCAAATGCAAATGACATGAATCTCTTTTTAATGATATTCCCCCGCATGAGCCTCCATTGCAAGCTAGTTCCAGTCCAATACCGAGAATATGACATTAATCTCTTTTTAATGATATCCCCGCACATGAGCCTCCATTCCAAGCCAGTTCCAATCCAATACTGAGAATATGACATGAATCTCAGTAATAATAATCCCCCGCATGAGCATCCATTCCAAGCTAGTTGCAGTCCATTATAGAGAGTATGGATATGATGACATGACGTCCGTTTTAAAGCTGATTTTTTTTTTTATTAGCAAAACCGTTAATTGCACAGACCACATGAGCACGCGAAGAGGCCATCAATACAGCGCTTGGTTTTTTCAGGCCTCGTCCACACTAATCCGTTTTGTATAGGAAATCGGTCTGTTCGAGAAACAATTAGGGATTAATTGTACGCGTGAACAGATCGGACTTTTTTGTAATTTCCACGAGTGGCTGCCGCAGCCACGAGTGGAAATTAGAAAAAGTCCGATCTGTTCACAAGTACAATTAATCCCTAATTGTTTCGAGAAAGAAGACCGATTTCCTTTTAATAATACGGCAACCGTGAATACAAGCTTCTGGCTGACGTCTTTTTGCTATTGAGGGATGCTAGAATGAAGCAACGGTTAAGTTTCTCAACAATTTGCGCCAAAGTTCTCCATGCGATATTATTTTTCTTTCGAAAACGAGCCACATAGACGAGCAAGTTCCAAGTTTGTAACATTAAGTTCAATTTCATTGGCTTTGAAGCTGTCAAAACTCTGAACGCATGAGCGACTTTTTGATGAATAATCAACATGTACAGGAAAGAAAATGCACGTCGAAACCAGTCGAGACGGTATCAAAAGCGTTTTATTTATTGACAAAACTTGCGTGAAATCGTTTTAAGAAAAGTTTACAGCCTTCATTTAAACTATGACATGGAGCTAAAGATACAAGGACGAGTTCATTCGGGAAAACTGAGGATAACTGTGCAAAGACAGGTGAAGTTGAAATGGGAAGACTAGTTCGTCAACGAAGTTTGTAAGTTTTTAAGATTTTCAAACCATGGACTTAAATTACTTTGCTTGGTCCGCGGCTCATGAATTCTTCAGAAACGCCAGCTGGACATTTTAGTTACTAGTCTCCTCCATTCTTGGAACGACCGTCCTTCCTTGAATTAGATATTCTCATCTTCGTAGGGCTTGACTCGGCAAACATGACATATAGTCGCGGCCATTTTCATTCTTTGCAGACTTGAAGCGTTCATTGCGCGAGTTGTAGTCTTCTTGCCTTCCTCTTAAACCAAAATGTTGAGTCACTAATTACCAAGTTGTGTTTAGTCGACAAGCCGATCCCGACTCTGGCTCGCAGCTGCCGTCTTTCTTCTTTGACTACTTTAATTCGGTGTAGAAATCTCCGAGAACCTCTTCAAGATGCTCGAGCGAGAGATTTTCAATGCAGCCTTTCGGATTTTTCCTCTCGGTAGCTCACTCCAAATATCTGCGTAGCTAAGTTTTGGTCGATTTTGTTTTTGTTTTTATTTACTACTGCTTCTTCATACAAAGCATTTCTTGTTTGTCGTCAACGGCAAACTTGAATTTATCCGATCAAATGCAACCGATACAATTAAAATTTAATTGTTCAGCTATCGATACAATTTGGGATAAATTGATCAGCTTCCAACCAATCAGAAGCGAGTATTTACGGTAGCAGTATTATTAAAAACGAAAACGGAGCTGTTTTGCTAAGTTTTCAAAAAGATTTGCGTCCACACTTATCGTTTTCGCCCGTCCACACTACAACGCCGTATCCGTTTTGAAAACGCTTTTATACCCTCAGTGCGCATGTTCAAATGAACTCGACGCATGCGCATGTCAATATATCAGCCCCCGAAATGGGTACCATCCTTGATTCTTTGATGTTGAGGGTTATTGTAGTTTAGAATTCTTTGATATCTTCCTTCTAGACGATGCCAAGAACAGCTGAAAAGCAACGAAAACCTAAAACAGGGGGCAGGCTTCAAGAGAGTCGTTTTATCTTCGTTTTTCCCGAAGCTGGCAAGGTTAGAAGCCTCAAAATATCTTGTTTCCTTCTTGTGAAATCTAAGTGGTGCCTCAACTGGGTTAAATGCGTTTGCAAGAGCGTCAAAAGACTGGAAGTCATTCCGATCAAGAGAGAAGCCACATGGTAGCGTCTGTCCGCCATTTTAGATACTCACGATCCAGTGGTCTGGTCCCGGTCGTGTCTATTTTAATGACGTCACCGTATTCAGATAGCATCGTTTTCTCCGTCCACATTTGAAAACGGCGTTTTCAAAAAGCATCGTTTTCAAATCACTCCACTCTGGAGAGCGTTTTCGAATGGCTCCGTTTTCAGTAATCGTTTTCGGCGTTGTAGTGTGGACGATAGCCGTATCCGGAGCAAAACAGCTCCGTTTTTGTTTGAAAACGGATTAGTGTGGACGGGGCCTCAGTCTCCTTGCCATTTTTAGAAACGATAAACAACAACTTCTCTCGTCCATTGTCGTCATTTATACTTTTTCACCGCATTAGAAAACTGTACTAAACGAGGAAAGAAGGCGAAAATTTTCCAGTTAGCAGTTTTAAACAACAATAAAAAAGAAAAAGCCTTCTATTATTTTTTGGTGAGTTTAGAATGTGACGCAACTTTTACGCCATGATGAAAGATTAAAGAACGAATTATTGCAATCTTTTCTATTAGTTTAAATCACGAAAATAATAAATACTGGTCAATGCCGATACAAGAAATAAAGACCCCAACTAATTGCCAGTTTCTTTCTTGGCATTCCAGGTCGAGTTACATTAAAGATTGAAGACGATATTTTCCTCAAGTTTTCTTAAATCGGTGTTATTTGATTATCAGGGACTATCAAAGCAAGAGATGAGCGCCTCAAATGATTTCTGTTGTGTTGTTCTTTTTGTTTCTTCCTTCGCTCTATGCTTGCCTCTTAATATTCTCTTGTTCTGGGAGAAATAGTTTTAATGGCAAATTGTGGAAACTTTGAGATACGTACAGAAAAATTATCAATATTTTTTCACTATATACTAACTACTCCAACCCATTTTCAGACTCTATGTACTTCGGGACAACATTTCTCGTTTTTCATTTTTCTCGCTTTTCGTGAAGGAAGTTTATAATTTTCACAAAGCAGACGAGGGCTTAGCTTTGGTGAGACTTGAGGAAGAGACTTCTTTAGATATCTCCTGAAGCCTGTTTCATTTGCACAGAAGCTTGTCTTTGGAAAGATGACCCACCTTCCGATTAACGTTCGACCAAAGCTTCAATTTCTCATGAATATAGATGATATGTTTTTGTTTTCACGCTTTTTTAGTGAACCAATCCAGAACGTAGAAAATATAAAGCAACCCACCATGGCATCCGAAATTAACATATAAGTCAAAGTAATTATTTCGAGACAACTGAAGAGACAAATGGGAAAGAAATTAACATCACGCTGGGGTTTTTATCCAACCTGAGCGGCCAACGGATTCGGTGGGGGCGTGATAGGCAGTAAAATTTTTGGGATTCCTGAGGCTATAACTTTGTTTCCTTTAAAATTACGTTTCGGAAACTGATAAATTAAAGCGATAATACTTGATTGCAGAAGTATTTTAATACATGTCCTATATACCCAAACTGAGTCGATTCGTCTGAGGCACTTTACGATTCGACTCGATTCGCATGGAGTCGATCCGCGCTACAGGAAGTCAAGATCCGTGAAATAATGATATATGAACCTTCCTGGTTCTTAAAACGTGGCAACAAACTTCAGTCGATTCTTCTGAGGCACTTAATGATACGACTCGATTCGCATGGAGTCGATCCGCAGGGTGTATTGGACAACCCTCGTATTTTGGACTAGGCGTTTCCATGGTTACTAATAGAAAAGATTGCAATAATTCGTTCTTTAATCTTTCATCATGGCGTAAAAGTTGCGTCACATTCTAAACTCACCAAAAAATAATAGAAGGCTTTTTCTTTTTTATTGTTGTTTAAAACTGCTAACTGGAAAATTTTCGCCTTCTTTCCTCGTTTAGTACAGTTTTCTAATGCGGTGAAAAAGTATAAATGACGACAATGGACGAGAGAAGTTGTTGTTTATCGTTTCTAAAAATGGCAAGGAGACTGAGGCCCCGTCCACACTAATCCGTTTTCAAACAAAAACGGAGCTGTTTTGCTCCGGATACGGCTATCGTCCACACTACAACGCCGAAAACGATTACTGAAAACGGAGCCATTCGAAAACGCTCTCCAGAGTGGAGTGATTTGAAAACGATGCTTTTTGAAAACGCCGTTTTCAAATGTGGACGGAGAAAACGATGCTATCTGAATACGGTGACGTCATTAAAATAGACACGACCGGGGACCAGACCACTGGATCGTGAGTATCTAAAATGGCGGACAGACGCTACCATGTGGCTTCTCTCTTGATCGGAATGACTTCCAGTCTTTTGACGCTCTTGCAAACGCATTTAACCCAGTTGAGGCACCACTTAGATTTCACAAGAAGGAAACAAGATATTTTGAGGCTTCTAACCTTGCCAGCTTCGGGAAAAAACGAAGATAAAACGACTCTCTTGAAGCCTGCCCCCTGTTTTAGGTTTTCGTTGCTTTTCAGCTGTTCTTGGCATCGTCTAGAAGGAAGATATCAAAGAATTCTAAACTACAATAACCCTCAACATCAAAGAATCAAGGATGGTACCCATTTCGGGGCTGATATATTGACATGCGCATGCGTCGAGTTCATTTGAACATGCGCACTGAGGGTATAAAAGCGTTTTCAAAACGGATACGGCGTTGTAGTGTGGACGGGCGAAAACGATAAGTGTGGACGCAAATCTTTTTGAAAACTTAGCAAAACAGCTCCGTTTTCGTTTTTAATAATACTGCTACCGTAAATACTCGCTTCTGATTGGTTGGAAGCTGATCAATTTATCCCAAATTGTATCGATAGCTGAACAATTAAATTTTAATTGTATCGGTTGCATTTGATCGGATAAATTCAAGTTTGCCGTTGACGACAAACAAGAAATGCTTTGTATGAAGAAGCAGTAGTAAATAAAAACAAAAACAAAATCGACCAAAACTTAGCTACGCAGATATTTGGAGTGAGCTACCGAGAGGAAAAATCCGAAAGGCTGCATTGAAAATCTCTCGCTCGAGCATCTTGAAGAGGTTCTCGGAGATTTCTACACCGAATTAAAGTAGTCAAAGAAGAAAGACGGCAGCTGCGAGCCAGAGTCGGGATCGGCTTGTCGACTAAACACAACTTGGTAATTAGTGACTCAACATTTTGGTTTAAGAGGAAGGCAAGAAGACTACAACTCGCGCAATGAACGCTTCAAGTCTGCAAAGAATGAAAATGGCCGCGACTATATGTCATGTTTGCCGAGTCAAGCCCTACGAAGATGAGAATATCTAATTCAAGGAAGGACGGTCGTTCCAAGAATGGAGGAGACTAGTAACTAAAATGTCCAGCTGGCGTTTCTGAAGAATTCATGAGCCGCGGACCAAGCAAAGTAATTTAAGTCCATGGTTTGAAAATCTTAAAAACTTACAAACTTCGTTGACGAACTAGTCTTCCCATTTCAACTTCACCTGTCTTTGCACAGTTATCCTCAGTTTTCCCGAATGAACTCGTCCTTGTATCTTTAGCTCCATGTCATAGTTTAAATGAAGGCTGTAAACTTTTCTTAAAACGATTTCACGCAAGTTTTGTCAATAAATAAAACGCTTTTGATACCGTCTC
>JAHPZR010013246.1:0-2500 GCA_019787425.1 Platygyra sinensis
TTGTTCATGCACACATGTTCTGTGCATCACGCAAGGCATATATAGGTTAAGCATGCGCTGGAGTTGACATTGACACAATCAACTATGTTACCAAGTTCACAGCTAAAATGAAAGCAAAATTTTCCTACTTTGACCAAATCAATTTTAATGAACAAAAACATTTCCAAGATATACGAAAAATGGTTTACTTACTGGGGCATTGACAGGAAAAAATGTAACAGGCACCATAAAAGTTTTCTAAAGAGATGAATAAGTTATAAAAATGCTTGGTTACCCCTACATTTTGTTATGAAATGGAAGAGGCAAGCCTAATAAGTGACTAGTTTCTGGTGGTGTGCAAAAGGTATTTAGGCTGTATTTTAGCTGAACTGCAGGAAGGCTGTCAGAAACGCTAAAAGTGCTGTTGCAACGATTTTATTATTAGAAGCTTACTGAGAATGGTTTTCATGGTACCATTTACCATGCAGTTTTAAGATCTTTATAAAGGTGTTTGCTTTTCTGTACACTGTATGTAAAGGCGAATTCTAAGGAAATCTGTGAAGAAACATGCTTTTCATCTTTTTTCAGAAAAATGTTGATGTCAGCATTTTTGTTGAGATTCAAAGCTAATTATCTCAAAGAATTGCGTGGCTACCCCAATTTTTCTTTGTGGATTCCGATAGCCCTTACAAAGATCTACTTTTCCACATGGTCCTAAGCTGGCACAAAAACCTTTTGTATTTAGTAGGCACCATCCTTAAGGAGCAGGTTGAAGATTGAGAGCTTGTGTTGCACTCTCAGAAAGTTGGATCAAATATTTTTAAAAAGCATGAAAGCCCTATGGGTGAATATAATCTTTCTCTCCATGCAGGTGGTATTGTTCTTCCACTGCTTGGAGCAGTACCTGACTCAGCCATTATCATTGTGTCTGGTCTCGGACGTGATGCACAGACCAAGCTTTCAGTTGGCATGGGGTGAGAAATGTTATTGATCTCATGTGTTTGCAATTATATTATTAGTTACACAAAAATATGTAAATTGTTCGACATTGATCTTCTTAATTCTGGCTGTACAGTACGTAACTATATGGTAATTGGAAATTAAGGAAGTGGATGCAGGGTGAGACGAAAATGAAAAGACGAGGTTGCCCTTCAGGCAAGCTGTTACTTGAGGTTACTAGCCCGAAAGTCTGAGGAGCAAGCCCCAAATTAAATTGTTTATAAAGAATAATCAGATTTATTTAATTATTACGAGTGGACCGCTGCAAGGTTTCACTTAATTTTTCAGGTAAATTTTGCATAGTAATACAGGCAAGGAGGCAGAGAGATTGACGTCCACCTAAACTTAAGGGTTTTGTCTAGACTTCTTTTGCACTGAGGGTCATGTTTGATTGATAACCGCTGTAAATTACGCAAGTTGGGTGTTTTAGTTTTTATTTTTTATTGGATAATAACGGCGCCAGGTCTGCTAGTTTTGTGTTTTAATTTCACATGAAGTGGGCCTTTTTTTTGTTTTAATATAGTGAATTGGCAGCCTTGAAATAGAAACAAGTATCAGGATTTGGATTTTCCCAACGAAACACAGGTCTAAATGTCTGAGAAAATCCACTGCACCATGACTTGGCTGGAATTTAATTAGACTAATTGTCTCGCACTGCACACTGTCAGTCAGCAAATATTGTCATTTCAAAAAAAAAAATTTTGGTTGCTTATGTAAGCAGAAAAAGTCATGAGGTTATTTACGGACGCAACTAAAATGTGGAGCCATACATTGTCACGCTACAATAATTTTGCCACATAAACATTATCATTTCTCTCAGGAGCTTTCTGCTTCACCCTTTTTGGTATAAAGCTCAATTTATCATCAGAAAAGAGGAACCAATGGTGCTTACCCAGGGTCAAGCTACGATAAGAAAATGCTAGCCTGACAAGTAATTCCACTAGTGCCGGGCTATCGGACAGCACTTTCATTGTACCCTGTGGATGTTATAGTTAAACGTAAGAATTCTGCCAGTATCAATCACTGACTCAACAAGTTTTCCAGCTTCTAGAAAAGGATGATTAGATTTTTTACTGAATGCTGAATTTGTGGTGTTGTAAACATACATTTGTGGCTAAAATTTAAAACTATTAGTAACTAATATTGTTAACTCAGGTAGCCTCCTATTTAGCCTGGTGGTTTACTGGGGGTCTTCCTACCAAGTTAGAGAGGTTGTAGATTGACACTGTAAGATGGGACTTAGCAAAAAATGGTATCTTTTGTGAATTAAGTGTTCCTAGGTAGACCCCAAGTTCATAACGCATTAATCCATCTTGTTCTTTACCTATCTTAACCATTCTTTTGGGTTATTGTCAATGTGAATTAATAATTGCTTAATATCCTTTGATGCTTGCAGGACTGACTGGCTGGCAGCACCATCATGTTATTGACAGCAGCATGGGCTGGAAGCTTGGCAATTGGAAAGTGTGATCTTAATGCTTACGGCGAAGCCATTGAAGGCAGTGGGTATGGAAAGATCAGT
>JAHPZR010013247.1:0-5000 GCA_019787425.1 Platygyra sinensis
ATTAATGACTAACTAAAAGCAGTAACAGTAATTTTAATACTGTATAAAAGGTACACTATTCAGTGACTCTTAAAAGCAAATTAAAGTAAAACACCAAGTGATTTTCAAGCTTACAATACGATGCGGCCGGCGCTGCATGTTGTGCGATTCAGTACTCAAATCGCTTCCATCCAAGTGTAAACAGATTCACCTCGAACTGAAAGATACTTCCCAACTGTCCAAATCAACACTTCTCATATTTACAGCACAATTCCGAGTTCCAATCGTGGTATAAGGCAAGACAAAATAATTCTGTAGTGCATCAACATTCACTGACCGCATGCAAACTTACCACTACGCGCGGGCTGCTTATGGGATACGGCAATAAAATTTCTCTCCAGTCTCGCGCTATGACGTCACCAGATCATCTGGCTGTTTTTTCCACATCATTTCCACCTCTTTTGTGCTATATGTTTCTTGGAGAAAGCAAATATCTGCCCTAGATTTGCATAGCCAATTGAACACGCTTTTCCTTTTTTCAAAGGAACGAATCCCTCGAACATTAAGGGATAACAGCTTGAAATCAATATTATTAAGCCCCATATCGCGAGAGAGGACGTGTCAAGCGACCACAATAGGAAAAATTAATTGAATAAACAAAACAAGATCCCAAAAAACAGTAAGTGTTGACAGCCATGAATAATACGGAAAAAGTGAAAAATAAAGCAAGCAATATACACAGCCAAACAGGAAAAGTCAACAACTCACAAATCCACGTAAAAAACGAACAAAAAATAAAAAAACTACACTTATAACCCACCATAATTATGCAAATAAAAGGCCGCAAGATCATCACCTTTGAATGCGGCCCTAGGGACTAGGGGCTTGTTATGTGAAAAAGGTGGTAAAATTTAACGGCGAGTTGGCTGTTCTGTCTTTCAAAAATGTATTGGCATGCAAATTCTAAATCGGGATTAGTTTTAAAGAGTAACTACGTATTCTGTATTTTGATAAAAAATAATTGAAGAATATTCAGAAAATTTGGGCTTACCGGCGATTATTGTCCGGCAATAAGTACTGTGGCAAAGCCTCCACTGAGTATGAACTACTATTTACAATAAGTTTGTTACCTTTGATAAACACACGTTCAATGTTAGCCTCTTTAGCTTTCTTATAAGCCGCTCGGAGTTTGCCACGTTCTTTTGCCGATTCCACCGAGAGATCTTTATCAATATACACCGAGGAAAAGCGGGTTTCCGATAAATGCTTCCTTTTTTCCCATACCAAATCAGCATCCAAACGGGAAACAAATCGTGCTATTACAGGCCGTGGACGAGTAGAGGCTTCGGTATTACCGGCATTGGTCGATGTTGCCGCAGAAACAGTTCGAACGGTAGACTTCAACTTACCAATCCGATGGATTGCATGAAACTTTATGTCGTCGGAAGCTACGCCGAGTTCACTGACAAGTTCTTTTACCTTACCAAAACACTGCTCGTTCGTTTCCTCTGGATCTTCAGGAATATTATAAAAGCGAAGGTTTTCCCTCCTCGAATAATCTTCTTGTCTAATTACACGGCCTTTAAGCGAACTGACCTCTTCGCTTAACTTAGAATTCTTCTGTAGTGTTTCCTGTAGCTGTTCCTCCAAGGATTTGTTCTTTTCTTTCAGTGTCTTCACCTCAGCCCAGGCAACTTCTAACGACGTTGATACCTCGGTTAGCTCCTTTTTTAGAACACGAATTTCATGTTGGAGCTCCAATTTTAAAGCTGCAAAATCATTATCCATTTTAGTGAAACCCCTGTCTATTCTGTCTTGAATGCTAGAAAGTTTTTCCAGGATTCTTGAGTCGACATTGTCGCCATCAGTGGAGCTGGAGCCTCGTGCTCGCTTTTTTTCGTTAGCGCTGCTTTGGGGCATAGCAGAACTTTCAAAAGGAAAAAAGAACTCTTGTTACTCACTGTCCAACTTCAAAAGCAATGCCAAGGATGAACACGAAGATTAACTCGCCATAGTTACGGAGGCTTAAAGAACACGTCTAGCCGCCATAGCGGTCAGTCCCAGTCCCCTGGACTTTCTTTATGACACTAATGCACTGCAATTACAAAATTGCTATGCAACTGAGGCGACTTCTCCTTCCTACCCACAAAATGCGGCTACTATGCAATCTGAAAAACTCAGTGGACTCACGGCATGGCCATGCTATGGAAATTCAAACTCCCCAAGCTTGTTATAATCAAGCAAGGACGCCCAAACCTTCTTTCCTAAAATCAGATTGCAATTATGTTGTAGGTACCATATGGGGAAATGTGAGAAAGTGCTTTGGGTGTAAACATGAATTTCTGCCGGCCTCTGCGCCTGATAATCAGTTTGTTCTTGTCAGACCCGAATCTGACTGGTATTTCGACAAGCAGACTAAGTCATGGCGTTTAGGACGGAAATCAAATCGATATTATCATATGTCCCTGCAGTGTGTGCAGAGAAACAACCCACAGTTTTCAGCTACTAAGTTAATTGTTCCAGCTAACACACCAGCAGCTGTGAAGGCAGTTTTGTTTGAAATGAAGATTTGGGATGTATCTTTAGACCTAAAACAATTATAAAATTTCCATTTGATCAAAGTTAGGGTCGTAATATAACAATAATAAAGGGTGATGACATTTCAGTCTAAACCATGTGACTTCTTTGTTCTGAACGTTTAAGACGGAAACTTTTCTTGATTCCTCAATTACCGAGGCAAATCTAATTGTCTTTTCCGAATTATAGGTTATTAGAGTTGTAATCACCTGTAGCGAAGTTGAGTTAAAAATAGTTTAATTAAGGTTTTGCTATTCCAGGAAAAACGTCAGTCATAGCAAGAACTTTAACGTTTCTTAAGCTTAAAGGGGCTCAGTCACGGCATCTTGAGTTATTTTGAACATCGAAAAAATATCCGTTAAATTAAAGGAAACCTAAAAATAACACTTCATAAAGATAGAAAAACGTCAAAGAGATAATAATAAACCATAAAGGAACAAGGATGGTTAAGGATGGAGAAGATTGACACGGATTGCAAACAACGAATTTGAAAAGTTGAGCTAAGCTTTTCAAACGTGACTGAGCCCCTTTAATTAAAAAATTATTTCATGTCCATTTTGCAAGTTAATAAAATCAGTTTAAAAGGAGTTGTACCTTCTAAAGGGTAATCACTGTCCTTGTTTTATTCCGCAAAGTGACCGCCCTTTCTAGTGGGCAGTAGGGTTGCGCAACTGAAAAATCTTATTATTGCCGGCGTTTGTTCCTCCGGCAGACGCGCCACGCAGGTAATGAATTTGACAGGTTTCCCTCGGTAACTTGCATGATTATTCTCTGCGCGTGATGCCAAAAATACCCTGTCATGAATTTCCATGGGTTTTCCATCTTCATCGTCCCCTATGCTGGCGCTTATACTCACAATATTTCAGTCTCGTCCCCGATTGTTGGTGCTGATCAAAGGGAGCTCGACCGCCGAGAACGCGATTGAAAATATTTTCTAGTTATTTGCTCAGGTACTGAAATAAAGGAAAAGGAAGGTCACCCTCCGTTTGCTGCTGTCGGTAAATCCCCTTTATTTTCGTGCAAAACGTTTCCAAAAAATTTCCCATTTCCCATTCCCCGTTTTAGTAACATTCCGTGCGCTTGTTTTTGTTATGAAATCGAATCCAGAAACTCCGAAGAAAACATTTCGACGAAAAGCTGGAAGAAAACCGCTTGATTTATAAAAGTGTTTCCTGCCAATAAATTATATTTTCAAATCCCACTCTTGAAATTGTGCCATGCTTTGAAGAGATGACGTTCAGCTCGCGTCATCTACTATTACATAACAACCGAGTTTCATTACGCGAAACGTGACTCAGCGTATGGATGTTATGTATGGGTAAAAACGTTAATAGGCATTTTAGTTTAATTTAGCCCTTCTTTTAGCCGAAATTTTGATATTTGCGTACTAAAAATAACTGACCTCAATGTTAACACCTCCATATTCTGAAAGGGGAGAGTTTCGCGTAATGAAACTCGGTCGCTGTGTGATAGTAGATGACGGCGGTAACTTTGTCACGTTTCACAAGCTGATCGTTCGCGTTGTAAAAAATAAAACTCCTCTTACAACGAAAGCTTGAGCCACCTATGTTCCAGTGCGATAGGATCGTCCAAAGTTGCTTACTTTTAGCGCCTCCAAGCCTCCTTGACACCAAGCATCGTTTGAAAAATTAACATTTACGCTACACGGTTGAACGCAAATGGTAGTATTTGTCGAGTCGAATTAGCCAATCAGCAATTTACGTTCAGAATCTGAACGTAAATACTCAAAGCGTACAAGGACCATTGCAGGCTCTCTCTCTCTCTCGCCCGCCCGCTCGCCGTTCAAAAACAAATCTCGGAATATACGACTTAAAGGGGCAATGTCACGCTATTTGGCAACTTTATAAAAAGCTAGAAGGTGCCTTCACATCAATTGAATTCCAAAAATAATGGTCTAGTTTTGTTATTAAAGACTATTTGAAGGTACTGAAACTGTTTCCTTTCGCCTGTCGCTACGGATGGCAAGGATGGAAGTGGATTGAAACTTGAAAAAATTGGCCAATTTTTTCAAGATTTCAGGCTGCGTGTTCCAAAAATACTCAAGAAATTTATTATGGTTAGCCCGCTCTTATAAAATTCATTTGATATCTTTGTCGTAGCTTTACAGAAGCATTTTGTTTAAGATTTAGCCTCAAAGTAATGATTTTAGCACAGAATTGACGTAAAACTGCAAAATCCTCGTGACACTGCCCCTTTAAGGCCACTTCATGGTCATCCACTAAACACAAAAGCCATTTTTCTTTCTTAACCTAACTTGACATCAGCAAGAAATAGCTACATATGAAATAATTCATTTGTGAACTGCGGTGGTGGATGAAAGCGAAGAATGATCGCAGTAAATTTTCCAATTTAAGCAATTGGAAAGAAGCCTGAAAAAATCAGGGCTTCAACAGGATCCTAACCTGCGATCAGGCGTCCCTTAT
>JAHPZR010013247.1:7500-21804 GCA_019787425.1 Platygyra sinensis
TACTGCAGTTGTAGCTGAATGTGAAGAGTGATCATCGCAGTAAATTTTCCAATTTAAGCAATTGGAAAGAAGAAGCCTGAAAAAAGTCAGGACTTCAACGGGATTCGAACCCGTGACCTCCGCGATACCGGTGCGATGCTCTACCAACTGAGCTATGAGCTTCTTCTTTCCAATTGCTTAAATTGGAAAATTTACTGCGATAATCACTCTTCACATTAAAGTGAAGTATTCTTCACTTTCTTCGAAAGCTAAACAGCTATCGCGTTCGGTGCTGGCAGAAAAAGGGGCGAGGGAAAGCAGAGCTGACGAATTTGTAGCTCGCTCTGCGTGTGGTGTCTAGCCCATTATCGATATGGCTATCAACCTCTCAAGCTTGTACCACAGGCAGCCCAAGCTCTCTTTATAAACCGCACAAGGAACACAATATGGCATCGAATTATAAGGGTTTATATGGGATTTTCTACAAGATATCCACGGAGGAAGTTTAAAGTGGAAATACATGGAGACTTAAAAACATATCTTGCCATAGAAATGAGCCAAGATATGTTTTTATGTCTCTAAGTATTTGCTTCTAAGCGACAAAATATGATGTTTACTGTGAATGAGTTGCTAACTTGCATTCTAAATTCTTGCAATAGAAATGAGCCAAAACAATAGACTAAGACATGGCAAATTATAGAGGTGTCAAACTCAACGAAGCAACACTCTTCTCTTAGTTCCTTGCCCCCAGGTGGGGGATAGGGCCGGCGAAGCAACGAAGCAACACGCAACAGCGGAAATCATGCAGACCTATGACTTCTTAAAATTTGCCGTAGCACGATCTAACGGGTCTAGTTTTTCTCCTTATAACACAACACGAAATGCCCTTCATAAACAAGAGTAAAGCGACAAAAAGGTCGAAAGACCGAAAAATAAACGGCAAATGTACAAATGGTACGAACCGTAGGAGTGGTGTTTGGCCTGTCTATTTCATTTACCACCCCCGCGAGTCTTGGTTTGCCAACATGACGAGGTTACCAAGCCGATTTCAACGGTCGTTGTGTCGTGTTTAAAATGTACACGGATGTCTACCATCGTTTTATCGTTTCACTGAGCCATGGGGACACGAAGAGCCGCCTGGCGTCGATCTCAGGGCTGCGATTGTGTGGCTAGAGAATTGAAATGAAAGATCAACCTTTGCCCTTAAATTCTGCGGTGGATTTGTGGCCGTGGGGTACATTTTGACTTCGTTCGGCAGGCTGTCCGGACAGGAGTGTTTCGCCTTGTCTCTTCTTTATGAAAAGAAAACCAGGATTCCAAAAAGTCGCTTAAATCAAGTGAAATCGGTAAAATAACAACACCAGGAGTAAACAACACACGTATGGAATAAGGTAAGCCATTTTTATTGAATATTTCCACTTTAAACTACCTTCATGGATATCTTGTAGAAAATCCCATACAAACCCTTATAATTCGATGCCATATTGTGTTCCTTGTATGGTTCATAAAGAGAGCTTGGGCTGCCTGTGATAAAACCACTGCCGAGACTAAGCTATCCAGCTCAGACTCTTCGACAGGGCTAGAGGAATTAAATATTAACAATTTAAGAAGGAGAAGTTCTTGCCCTATCCAGTTCTCTGTCATAAAAAAAAATGTATCATGTCAGCGCCGTAGCTAGTAACAGGCCAACCGAGGCACTTGCCTCGGTCATTTCTTTGGCTTTTGTTGTTTATAGTACCTAATACCTAGGAAGAGAACTCAACCATGGACTAATTGCCTCAGTCATAATGCATCAGTCAATTCCAGCAGTGCCCATCCCCCCCGGGCTAACCCCCGGGCTTCAGATATTGGGTCCTTGAAAGAGAGCTGTAGTAAGCTTGAAGATGAACTGGCTGGTGTAAAGAGAACGGTAGAAAATAAAGCAGATTAGTCCAAGGTTTTGGAGCTCGAGAGGTCAATTATCGACTTGCAAAACAGGTCGCGTCGTAACAACGTAATCATTTGGAATATTCCAGAGGGCAGTGAAGAAGGTATGCGTATGACAGATTTCATACAGCATCTTTTTAATGATCATATGAAGTTAGAAGAAGCAGAGGCAATTGAGATAATGAGAGCTCATCGCACTCCCTCTACACGTAACACAGATCTGTCGAAGTCGCGCCCTATTCATGTTTATTTGCTAAGATACACTGACAGGCAATTTATTCTAATGAACGCTGCAAAGTCTTTGAAAGATAATCCTTACAAGGGTTCAAAGCTTTATATTTGGGACGACGTGACTAGGGAAATTCGCGAGCAGCGTAAGCTACTAAAGGAAGAACATTTGAAAATACTCCGAGAGAGAGAAGACGTGGAATTTGCACATGTCGCATGGTCAATCCCGGCGAGAATAATCTACAAACTTAAAGATCAATCAGCCGTTAAAGTCATCCAGAAGTAGACGGGCAGAAGTGTCTGATTTTTGCGATTTTTCTTTTGTTTGGAACCTGGAGTCGGTTCTGGGAGAACAGGATGAAGGAGTTCATTCCAGAAGACGTGAGACTGGTTATGTGTGTGTGTCTGTGTTTGTCTTCAAATATTATTAATTTACTTTACTGGGTTTTCGTGAGCGAGGATGTTTCTTGTTTATATGCTGTAGTGAGGCTGCACGTTTTGTTTATAATTATATTTTATATGACTCACATCTATCACATCGATGTTTAAATTAACCTCGTTGAATGTCAGAGGCTTGAGTAATTTTAAGAAACGTAGAATAATTTTCTGCTGGTGTAGAAAAATGAAATTTGACATCATCTTCCTTCAAGAAACGCATAGTACTCAAAAAGTTGAAAGTCAATGAGAGCGTGAATGGGGAGGCAAAATATTTTTTTCGCATGGTGCAAATAATGCTAGAGGGGTAATAATTTTAGTCAAGAATGGTTTTGACTATAATGTTGATACTGTCAAAATTGATTTGCAAGGAAGATTTTTGGTAGTGAAAGGTAAAATTCAGGATGTAGAATATACTGTCGTGAATATTTATGCTCCAAATAAGGATGCTTGCTCGCGTACATTTTTCGAAAA
Source organism: Platygyra sinensis (assembly GCA_019787425.1). Lineage (NCBI taxonomy): Eukaryota > Metazoa > Cnidaria > Anthozoa > Scleractinia > Merulinidae > Platygyra > Platygyra sinensis. The sequence goes on from JAHPZR010013247.1 coordinate 10,543, forward strand.
TCTGCAACGGGTCTTGTCGGAATTCGGAATAACTAATGAGGATAATGTTATCATAGGTGGTGATTTTAATTGTCCTTTAAATCCGCTCCTTGATAAAAAGGGTGGCGTTTCGACTCCTCGTGCCAATGTTGTTCGAGCAATTGAAACGTTAAAAGAAAATTTTAGCTTGCAGGACATTTGGAGAGTCAAGAATCCAGATCTGCAAAGTTTTACTTGGAGCCAAAAAATGCCCTTTGTATTTTGTAGGCTTGACTACTGGCTCACCTCGTTTCACCTTTTTGACAATGTTACGAATGTTGATATTGTGCCGGCAATTAAAACAGACCACTCTGCAATTATAATTGAGTTCCAATCTATAGATCAGCAATTGAAAGGCCCGGGATCTTGGAAATTAAATGTGTCGCTCGTTTTGAAAACGGATTATGTTGAAGAAATGGAATTCAATATACCTATATGGAGAAATGAGTCAATATCCTTTTTTCAAGACTCACAAATGTCATGGGAATGGATAAAATATAGAATACGTGAATTTTCAATAAATTTTTCAAAGAGAATTGCAAGGGAGAGTAAGAGAGAAGAATTAGTATTACGAGAGAAAATAGATGAATTAAAAACTTTACATGAATTCAATCCGTCTAACGAGACACTAAATAACCTAAACAATGCCATAGCAGATTTGGACTCCTATGAAGAAAAAAAAGTAGAGGGGATAATTGTCAGATCCAGGGCAAGATGGCATGAGCATGGAGAAAAAAGTACCAAGTATTTTCTAAATTTAGAGAAAAGAAACCACATTCGTAAACACATTAGAAAATTAAATTTAAGTGGTGTTATTACAACAGACCCTTTTGAAATTTTGAGAAAAGTTATTACAAGAATTTGTATAGCTCAAAGCAATTAAATACGGAATGTCAAGAAAGCTCCCAATTCTTCGATAATCCTAACATTCCAAAATTAACGGATGATTTGAGAAAACTATGTGAAGGCAAGGTGTCATTTGAGGAGGTTTCAGAGGTACTTAAAACTTTTGAAGATAATAAAGTTCCTGGCAATGATGGACTTCCGGCTGAGTTTTATAAAACTTTTTGGCATCTCTTAGGAGATAGTCTGGTGGCTTCATTCAACACAGCTTTCGAAGCAGGGAGTATGTCCACCTCCCAAAGGCAAGCAATAATCACTCTTATTGATAAGAAAGATAAAGATCGCTCGCTGTTGGATAATTGGAGACCCATCTCTTTGCTGAACACGGACGTTAAAATTTTGTCAAAAGCCTTATCATTTCGTATTAAAAAAGTTTTACCAAATATAACTCATCACAATCAAAGTGGTTACGTGGAAGGAAGGTACATTGGTGAAACCATTAGAACCATTTATGACATTATGGATTTTACAAAGAGTGAGGGCACGAGCGGTATCTTAGCTTTTCTTGATTTTGAGAAAGCTTTCGACAGTATTGAGTGGAATTTTATTCACAGATGTCTGGAGGTCTTTGGGTTCCGCTTTGGATCTGACTTTATAAGATGGTTTTTAGTACTCTACAAGGACATCTCCAGCTGTGTTTGTAACAATGGTGTACACTCAGATTACTTTTCTCTCGAAAGAGGTGTTCGACAGGGAGATCCTTTGTCACCTTATATATTTATCACCGCGGTAGAATTGTTTTTTTTTTTTGTTTTTTTTTTTGTTTTTTTTTTTAAACCATAATTTACAGAATTAAATTTAAATATCTACAAACCCGCTTGTAGCATAGCTAATCTAGGCGGGTTGTATTAATTATAGTCATGTTAACTGAGCAAAAAGTGATTTAAAAACAGCTACTAAATAAATAAACATACACACATTAATAGCTAATCAAACACATAAGTAAAAAGGTATAAAGCAAATTAAGAGGTGTAAAGTAGATAAACGGCTAAATGTAAGTTTGAAAGCTATAGTGTATAATAATTACTTGTGTTTAAATTCAGTATTAGAGAATGGGCATCAACATAACAGTCCTCAATTTCAAGTACAGTTAGAAGCAGCTTATGAATTTTTCTTTTAAATGCTCTTTTCGTGAGCTTACGCCAATCGGGGTGTAGACAATTCCATAGTCTCGTACCGAAAGCAGGAAAAGACTTAAGTTTTATATGTAATCTGGATTTCTGTACAAAAAGATTATCTGCACACGAGAAACGCGTGTTGTAAGCATGAATGTCAGATGAATGTATGAAGAGTTCACGAATATTTTTAGGTGTAGAATGAGTAGAAACATCATGCATTATGGTTGAGACCGTTTCAAAGTAGAGCATATTTACAGGTAAGATGTTGGAAGCAACAAAAAGAGGGATGGCATGAGATCTTTTGCTGGCAAAGAAAATTAGGCGGAGTGCACGCTTTTGCAGAGTGAGAATCTTTTTTAAATCACACTGAGATGCTTGGCCCCAAACAGGGAGACCGTAGAGCGTGTAGGGAAATATCAGCGAACGGTAGATTTGAAGAAGGGTATTTAGAGGTACATGGTGCCTTAGCCTGGCAATTATGCCTACTATTTTGCTGAGTGGAAAAAGTCTCTCTAAAGCCATACTGGGCTTTATATAATAATTCATTATCTTCGATGTATGATTTCAATCGGTTGTACATAACTTTTTCAAAAATCCTGTTAAAGACGGAAAGTAATGAAATAGGACGGTAGTTGCTAGGGTCGGTCTCATCGTCGCCTTTGTATACTGGGATAATTTTTGCATGTTTTAACTTGGATGGATATTTGCCAGTTTGAACAGAGAGGTTGATGAGTTCAGCTAAGGGTGATGAAATTACGTTCTTTGCGCACTTCAAAACGCGAATAGGGCATGAGTATAGCCCATAAGCCTTTTTAGACCGAAGAAGCGAAATTTCTAGTTCTATGTCTGACGAAATGACCGGTTCAAAGAAAAAGGAGCTAGTGAAATTAGTATTAATTAAGTATTCGTGATAGTGACAATTGCTATCTGGTACATTTGCCGCGAGCTTTTGGCCAATCGTAGAGAAGAAGTCATTTAGCACGTTCGGAAGTTCCGCTGGGTTACGCGCCACGCCATTTCCATTCAATCGTTTAAGACCAACAATGGGTTTAGATTTCCTTTTGTTGCGATTCATTACCTCGTTGATTCCAGTCCATGTTTTCTTCATATCGTTCATGTGTTGTGTAAAGTATGTATGATAATAAAGCTTCTTACTTTGTCGGATTAGCGTTGTAATTTTGTTTCTATATAATTTGTATTTGTCGATATCCCCAGAGGCAAATAGAGCGTTTTTAATCTTAATAGATTTGAGCAACCCTTTGGTAATCCAGGGCTTCAAAGATTGCAATTGTTGTCAATTAATATCAGAACAAATGATAATATCCGTGGGATTAATATTGGAGACACTGAAATTAAGGTGCTACAGTATGCAGATGATACAACAGGGGTTCTTAAGGATGATTGCTCGTTGAAAAGTCTGTTGGATGTTATAAATAGCTTTGAAAGAATTTCAGGTTTGAAAATTAATATTTCGAAGTCTGAATGTATGGGCATAGGCTTGAGTTGTGGTCGCAAGGGAGATTTTTGTGGACTTAAATGGCCTGAACGACCAATCAAATGCTTAGGAGTATATTTAACGTATGATTATGATGAATTCATCAAGATGAATTACAAACAGCGAATGAAAAAAATAGAAAATACGGCCAACTGGTGGAAGGGAAGGGGTCTAACACTCTATGGAAGGGCACAGATAATTAATTCACTTCTTTTGCCTAAGCTAATTTATATAGCAACCATGTTTGCAGTACCAGAGGAGGTTATCAGAGATGTAAATAGGATTATCTTTAAATTTTTGTGGAGAGGTCAAGACAGAGTTGTAAGAACAGCTATGACTAATTCTTATGAAAATGGAGGGTTAAGGGTGTTAGACTTTGAGACTCTAGTAAAATCTGTTAGGTTGTCTTGGTTTAAAAGGTTGTTCGCTTGTGAAAACGCTGGCTGGAAGTGTTACCTCACTCATCTGCTTAAACCTTTTGGAGGTCTTTTTCTTTTGCAGTGTGACTACGATCCTAAAGATTATAACATATCAAATCAATTCTATGCAGAGTTGATTCGGTTTTGGGCCGAGTTTAGGACCGCCTTCTTTGATAAGGACAATAATAGTTCAATCATATGGAATAATAAAAACATAAGGATAGATGGCAAACCTGTATTTTATAAAAAATTTTACGAAAAAAACGTATTGTTCATCAGTCAATTAGGCTTATCAAAGAATAATTTAGATTCACTGGAGGCTGTTAGGCAAGAAACGAACATCAGTTGTAATTTCTTAGAGTGGTCTGGTTTAAGATCGGGTATACCATCCCATATGAGGAAGGATGACGGTGTCAGTACCTTAACAAAGTTGGGGTTTTTTCGTAGCGATGCTTTTTATGATGTCAGTTTGGCCAAAAGTAAACAGTATTATAATCTTTTAATTCAGCTAAAAGCTACATTACCAAACGCTGCAAAAAAGCTGAAGGATAAATTTAACATCGAGTACGAGGATTTATCTGAGGTTTACCTGATACCAACTAGTAATAGTTTTCACTAGAGCTGCCCCCGCTTTTGAAGATCTGTTTAACACCTGTAAATGGTTTTTACTGAATATAAATACTGTGCATACGACTGTTAAAAAAGAAACGTTTGAATATTTATTGAAGTTAACATCCATGACTTTTAAACATATTTTTCTGTAAATGGCAATTAAATCTGTTACAGCCATAATTTTTTTTGTCATTTTTTTGTGAAACAGCAACGTATTGTGTGTTAAGAAATTCGATTATTTTATTGTAAAGAAAATATTCTGTGTAAACAGGCTTAGAAGTTTGAATATCGCAATTGGTGCAATTTAACCTTCCTGGATTTGTGTGCATTGAGTTACAAAAATAGGCCACATATTATCTAAACCCAACTGATTTAATCCATATGCTGTCACTACTGTCAAAAGAATACAGCTATTCAAATTCACAGAACTCGAGCATGAGCGACAAAAAGAATCAATGTTCTTAGTGTCATGAAAAGCCTCTCTTCCTCTTCACTGAGATAACCAAATGTTCTATTCTCTAATATCTGGCTAAAACAGGCATTACAATCCCTAGCCGCAAATGAACAACAAAGAACAATCCTCTCTCGAAGAGATATAATGTGAGCAAACATTGAAAAGCAGGTCTGCAAACTCATTCCTAGTACGTAGATTTGATAAATATGGAAGAAACAAATGTGTAGAGATTTCCAAATAAGCATCAACAGCACATGAATAAATACCAGGGTTAACAAAAACAGAATTCATAAAGTGCCCTCTTCGAACTGTAACCACCTACTTGTGAATTCATAAAGTGCCCTCTTCGAACTGTAACCACTTACTTGTTTATCTTCGACAGCGACACATTCAAATGGAAATTGATCTAACAAACTCCGTATCTCTTTCTGACAATATCAATGCAACTCTGAGCTGAGATTCTGTTCTAACGTTATATTTCTGATTTGTTGGTTCGAGTCTATCGATCATCTTTCTAATCTGTTGGATCGAGTCTGTCGACCCCGTTGCTGATTTGTGTCTAACAAATCAAATTTTGTACCGAATAATTTTATTCAGTGCTGTGAATGCTTTTGAATTCAAATAAATCACTGAACTACAAAATAATCACCCTATCAAAGGCTGCCAAGGCCCGGTTTAAACGTCGCATTTTACATGCACCGAATCAAATACTAATTTTAGTCGACTCGAATGAATACGTTCTGCTGATTTGATTTAAAAGTCGCATTTTTTGCCGAATAAAATTGCTGAGAGCTAGCGACGTGTTTTCAATTCCCATTCGAGCAAACAAATTATTTAACATAATTTGAATTCGATTTGGCACATGTAAATTACGGCGTTGAAATCAACTGTCGAACTTCAGTCGTATAATCGACTGGATCAGTCGAATATTCGACTGACTCGCATCGAATTGAAATATGTCGCATTTAATTTTACATGCACTTAATTTGGAAATTCGATTCGGCACATGTAAAATGCGACGTGTAAACCGGGCCTAAAGATGGCGTGACGCGACTTCGTGGTTGCAAACCCTTGACATGCTGTTAGAAGATGGCAAAACGCGAACTCGTGTTTGAAATGCGGCTAGATGATAGCGACATGCGAACTCGTAGTTGCAAGACCTTTAAACACTGCTGAAAGAACTCGAAATGCTGTTAGAAGACGACGAAACGCAACCTCATGCTCGCAAGACCTTAAAGCGCTGCTCGAAAACCTCGTGGTTGCAAAATGACATCTACCCGACAGCACCTTGCGCACTTGCTGAAATATTACCCGAGACCACTGTGCGCGCCTAGTTTGATCACATCGAGATTTTTTTCGCATACTACAATTTACTTACTTACTTACATCTTTACATTTTTGAAATTCCTTATATGTATACACGCGGGGAATCCTAGGGTGCCTCCTCGGGTTTTGGCCTCTGGGCCAAAACCCTGCGGGGGCAATAAAAGTTTGCATAGAAACGTCTTTAAGAGATTTTCAGTTAAAAGTACTTAACTATATAACTTGTACAAATATTCTTTTGAAAAAATTAGGAGTAGTAGACTCAGACCTTTGCTCTTTTTGTAACTTAAGCAGAGAAGAAATAGAACATATGATATTTAATTGTTCTGTCTCGCAAAATTTTTGGAATGATTTTAAGTGGTATTGGTATTGTAACACAAAAGAAACTATTCTGTTATCTTTAAAAGATATAATTGTAGGGGTCCTTGGTAATGGTAATGATTTTTTGAATTACTGTATTTTGGTCGGAAAATCAGTAATTTACCATTGTAAAAGAAATAATAGGAAACCCAGCTTACAGTCATTTAAACTACTGTTATGTAAAAAATATCACACTGAATTGTATATTGCGCAGAAGAATAATATTCTTCGTATTTTTCATAAAAAGTGGAAGTTCAAGCCTTGATATGTAACTAGTCTTGTAGTGCAGCCTTGTTCAGTACATTAACCAGCCCACGTTTTTTTTAATTTTAAAAAGAAGATATAGTGTAGTGTGTGTATGTGTGTGTGTGTGTAACTGTTTGTGGCAACCGTAAATCCTGTATAAGTAACAATGTATTAATGTTTTGTATAAATAAAGTCAGGAAAAAAAAAAAAAAACCGGGCTAACCCCCGGGGTGGAGACACATAAGCTGTCTAAATGTCCCGGGGTGGGGAAGAAGAAAGAGGGCAAATGCCCTGCCCAAGGGATCGTCGCCTTCCAAGACTTCTAACACTTCTGCAGTTTTTTATTAACCAGGGAATAAAACGGTCAACTGTTCAGTATTTTAATGCAATGGTATTAACTGAGACTTCAAGACAACAGTACGTGCTATTTTATTCTGATTATATTTATTCTTTATATTTTTGTTTTTCACCTTGTCGCCATAAAGAATCAAGACATTTTAAATGATGATACATCGCCTATTAAGCTTGCAAGATCTATGTTGAAGATCGCATCATTTGAATTCGCAAGCCTTCAGTATTTTAATTCCACTTTCATGAATTTAAAAACTGTTAGGCTAGTTTTGAATGCGAAATGCAAAATAGTCGTTCACGCAGTGTTCACGTCAGTGATTGTTTTGTGATAAACAAAATATAGTTCACCTTGTCGCTTATATTTATATGAATACAAGTAATGAAGAAATATCTAAAATTGAGAAAAACATACCTTTAAAAATATCAACAGGTTTTTCTAGTCCCTGACGGACAAGCCAGTCTTTGACAAATGCCTCGTCCTTCCTGATAAACTCATCCATCTTTCGAAAACACGTGTGTCAAATGCCCGGGGGTCGCCCCGAGGTATGCTAATGCCCAGCCCCCGGGCCGCGATAAAATTTGCTAATGCCCCACCCCTGGGACTGACAACGTGAGCAAATGCCCCACGGTTGCCCGGGGGGGGGGGATGGGCACCGCTGGAATTGACTGATGCATAAGTTATTCATAGACATTGCTTCAGTCAAATTTTTTTTTCTGGCTACGGCCCTGCATGTACATGCATTTATTATATGGCTTGTGTTTCAAGCCGATACATACTCTGAGTGGCTAATTTTAGAGCACTATTTTTATTTACATGGTGCATGTCTGTAAAGTCGTAAAACATGGCAAATACCCACTCTTTTATCACACCGACAAGCGGTTCGTTTGTATTCGCAACTGAAGATGGATGTCGGTCATCCCAAACATGTATTGCAAACTTAATCTTTGTGTTTCCACTTCAAAAGTAAGAATAAAATGCAATGCCTAAATCATATTATCTTTTTTTCGGCTCGTAGGCGGGCGGAATTCAACAAATTCTGCAATCTGATTGGTTCCTGGAGCGGGCAGAATTTTCTTATACGGACCGCTACAGCGGGCGGAATCCATCGAGTTGATCTATTTTCGTGAATGAATTAGCGGTTATTGTCAATCTTTCGCCCTTTTTTTCACTTCCAAAGACGATTAATTAACGCAAGTTTACCTCTATTCACCTTTAGATGGCAAGGAAAGTCACTGTAAGTAAATTCAATTGAAGTTTTTGAAGTTGTGAGGGTTTGTTTGGCTGTTTGTTGCTCGGCGCTGTAATGGCGCGTAATCCTGTGTGTCTCTGTACAATTTTAAGTAAAAACTGAGTCAATTTCAGTCGAGTTTCCCTCTCTAATCGTTGCTGTACCTCAGAGAATTGCTGTGGAGTACACTTAACGAATTTTCTCGTTATCTGCTATTCAATGTACGGTAGAAAAGTCTAATTCAGTCGAGTGATTCGCAATGATCGACAAAAACTGTTTTTGTAGTACAACTTCAAAGGTCTTCAAACTTAAACAAAAATTCACACCTGGAAAACAATTTTGGAGACCTTAACTAGGAACTAAATGCACTAACATATAATTCGAAATAATTCTGTTCTTTAATACATCTTTCTTGGTATAGTATCTGATTTACTCGTTCTTTCGCTCGTTAGATTTTTTGCGTAAGCCAATTCAATGGCAAAGCTGCGTAAACAAACGCACTTGTAAGCCAGTTTACGGCAAGAAAAAAAAGATAAAAATGTTATTGGCCGGCTTAGGGTCGGTCCGTATAGGAAAAAACTGTGACCTCGGGCTTGAAAATGCTGCCCTCGGCCTGCGTCCTGTAATGCCCACAGGCCAATTTAGGACTGCTAAATGGTCCTGAAACAAAGCAAAAGAGAATTAAGAAAACTATATTTGTTTTTTTTTTCCTAAAAATAATGCTAAGTGACTGAAAATAATGTAGTGAATGAAAACGATGTTTGAATACTATGAGTGCATTTTATTACCCTGACGAGATAAAATTTTAGGAGAATAGAGAATTCACAAAGTTATATCACAAATGAATTGGTATCAGACATGCCAAAGAAAACAGCCAGGAAGAAAATGAAACTTTCTTCGACTTGCGAAAAAGTAAAGCACAACAAAGACAACAGTCAGTACTGACAAAAGCTCTTCCCATTTTTTTTTTCAGATTAGTACTTAATTCTTATAGTTTTATGGAACATTTGCTTAAGTTTAAATACCACTCCGGGGAAACTAACCTCTCATTAGGAAAATAGCCATGTATCCCCAACCAATAAAAGCTGTGGCACTAATAAAATGATTATGAAAAAGCGAATCAAACTAGAGCTTTACTTGCACGACAGGGTTACATTAATAATCGTCTACTCGACGGGCTTAATTTATCTTTGCAATCCGGCATTTTATCGGCAACCAGTCCTCAAACATAATAGATTAACCGGGAAATTCACTCAAGCATTTCCGCGCCAAACCGAGTAAATTGAAGTAACAAAACGGGGAAATCTCCATGTAATCACAATACAAATTTTCACATTTAGCAGATCCTGTTCGCTTCGGCTTAAAATGGTTTGTTGACCTTTCCTCGTTTCAGTTTTAATAGAAGAAGAAATTTTAGCAGTCTACTAAGCGGCAGTGTTAAATAACCAGTGTTACTGCCAACTATTTTAAGGTTTTTGTATTTCCTTTCTAGTCTTTAAAGTATCTTTGTAGTAATCATATGATGGCTTTTGTGGCTATTTTTTTCCGGATATGTTTTCCCACGTACGGTAAATAAAACAAAGAAAGCTATTATCCTTTGTATTAGTTAGCATTTTTACGAACGTGTTTAGGAAAATCATTCAGTTCTAGTCAACGTTTCATCGTGTTAAGATCAAGAAAAGAGTTCAACGATTAACGCTGTGAAATTCCTAACACGGACACAGAAGTAAGTAGTTTTTTCCTTGTGCGTGTTACTATTTTATAGCCTCTCATGCCAGATTTACGTAGTTCAATTTCTGTTCTCCGAAGTTTTCAATAGTTTTGTACATAGTCTAATTTTAGTTTTACTCCATTATTTACCTCTTAGTTTTCGAAACCGCTTCGCTTTGCTTTGTTACACATCGCTTGGTTAAACATCTCATCGCTTCGCTTCAATAAACTCTGTTTACACCAATTATCGTGGTGACTTTGTTGTAGCGAACCGCTTGAAGCACGTAACGAAGTTTTGTCTATTAACGTGGCGGGATTTACCGATGGTCCTGTGTTACATTATTGCACGCTCATACACAGAGAAAAAAAAAACTCAAAACTCGCCAGTCAGTGTTGACACATACAGTTTTGGTTAAGTTTATTTTGGGCGTTAGGTGATATTAATTGACGACGAAAATCGTCTGAAAACTTGAGCTCAATTTGTTTACATGTGCAACTTACAATAACCTCCACAGTGCGACTCGCGTTTTATTGCTTAGAGCACTTAGAGATGAGCGAAATTATTACGATATAATTCAAAAATTATAAAATGTCTCACAGCATGGCTTCAAATAAGAAAGACTTAGAAAATGATTCCTATTGAAAATAAGCTTATCTCACCGAGGCACCTTCATAATTTTCGTACCGAACGCCATGCAACAAATTAACATGTCACTTACCGCAATTCTATGAGGGGTGATTACCGCCAAAATTAAGTTTGGAATTTTATTATGCTGTTTGCCGATGCGGTTTTTAATATTTTCACTGGTGTTTTTGATGTTACGAATTGTATTTAACGTGTTCTCGATGATGTTCGCCAAAACGTCGCTGCTGATTATTCGTTGGGAATTTTTTATTTGTGTCGTTCTGTATGGTGTTATGAGAAACCTCGATGCTATTATTGGTGCCCGTATGGTGTTTTGCGAAACATCGATGCTATTATTCGTGTCCGTATGGTGTTATGCAAAACCTCGATGCTATTATT
>JAHPZR010013248.1:0-29165 GCA_019787425.1 Platygyra sinensis
AATTTTGAACGAAAAGCTATTGTCAGTTTTATTTCAGGGGAATTACCTTAAGGAATGGACAATGTCTAGCGTTCGTCCATCCAATTCGGGATGCACGCGGATAGTTGGGAGAGCACGAAGGTAGCGTAAGAGATGCTCGAGGCGCAGCCGAGAGCATCTCTAGCTACCTAAGTGCTCTCCCAACTATCCGCGTGCATCCCGAATTGGATGGTCGCACACTAGACATTGTCCATTGCTTTTATAACATAGCAAGACATTTTTTTCACGCTGAATAGTCGCTTTTTCTGCACTGATCAAATTGCAAGTTCTGCACGTGCACGTGTTGTTAAGGAATGGACAATGTCTAGCGTGCGTCCATCCAATTCGGGATGCACGTGGATAGTTGGGAGAGCACTAAGGTAGCGTAAAGCCCCGGCCAAACGATCGCAACATGTCAACCCAACATGTCGCAACATTGTTGGGCGCAACATGTTGCGTGCGTTTTGCCACCGTGTTGCGATGTGTTGCAACATGTTGGGTGTTGTTGGCTCAAATTTGAAAATGGTCAAATCTGAGCCAACAACACTGAACATGTCGCAACACGGTGGCCAAACGCACGCAACATGTTGCGCCCAACAATGTTGCGATATGTTGCGTTGGCATGTTGCGATCGTTTGGCCGGGGCTTAAGAGATGCTCGAGGCGCAGCCGAGAGCATCTCTAGCTACCTAAGTGCTCCCCGAATTGGATGGATGCACACTAGACATTGTCCATTGCTTTTATAACATAGCAAGACATTTTTTCAAGCTGAAAAGTCGCTTTTTCTGCACTGATCAAATTGCAAATTCTGCACGCGCAGGTGCACGTACACTTTTCGCTACACGTGCACGTGCACCTGTTGTTTTCACCGGTAGCACTTTCGCTTTGTTGATCTTTCGACGCTTCCGATGTTTCTGCAACCATTTCAGACACGTTTTCTAAATCTTCAAAGTCACCGAGAAACGCTAACTCAAATGTTGGATAATACTAGCCATTAGTAACAGCTAAAGTTAAAGTGCTACTGAAACGAAATTTTCGTATCCTCTTTTATTTGCTCAATCTATAGTTTTCAACCTAGTTAAAATCATGGTGAATTTTATTTTTGCCAAATCCCAACGGAAAGTGCTGTTTTTAGCCTCCGAAGTCGACTTTTTCGAGCAAAACTGTGTCCGGGCTCTGGAACCGAGTTTAAGGACCTTGTGACGTCACTGGTTGTGTTCACGTATGAAGGATTACCTCTTGTTTTCACTTGAGTTATTCAAGTTTATTCTTCATATTATCGATACCTAGTAGGTTTCTTCCTTGTAATTTCTATCCAGCCTTGACAGAAAATACACATCGTAGACGTTAGAGGGCGCCAGAGTGTAGATTAACGAAAATGAATGCTACAGATTAGAACAGCTCAGTATATACCTTTCGAACATCTTGAGTACACGATTGGAGACTTCGAAGACGAATGTGGCTACTTTTATATCAAGACCAGAAGCCTGAACACGATATATCGTCCTTTTGTTTTCAGCTTGGATCAGAAACTTGGATTCTCACTGTTATCTAAGGTCTATTTAACCTAGGTTTGAATATGTATCTTCCGCGACTTTACTGCATTATATTAATTAAAAGCGGTAAGCAGTAAGCACATTAGCCATTCGCACAATCATGAAATTATTAACGGTCCACAAGCTTTGCAGCGAGTACTAGATTGCACACAGAGGGCATATTTTTATGATACTATTAAGTGAGAGTTGTTGTGAGCATCGTTGGAACTAGAATTGTGGTCTACAGCACGGCCAGTTTGCTTTTAATATCGCGGCATACGCATCCAGTGTAAACAAAGCGGCCGATATTTTGTTTTTCTTACACGTATCAGTCCCAAATGCAACATTTCACGGCCGATGGATTACTTTGAGTTCCTTACCGTGTATTATGTCTAAGATCTTCATTTATTAGTATCCAAGTTCAAAGCAATTCGTTAAAACATCGCTAGTTTACATTTCGAAGGTTTATTTTCAGAATGTGAACTAATTTGCATATATGATCTTTTGCTGCCGACACGGTCACGCTTTCTTTAGTTTCCTGAAAACACGGGGTCATGGCAGCTTAGTTTGTCTTTAAAGTTTTAAATTCGTTACCTCTATATAAAAGACGAGCCTTTCTTAAATTGTTGCTGCTGTGGTAACTTGTAGGATGTAGTTGGCTCGATTTCCACCGCTTTCTCGTGTCCAACCAGATAAAAGGTCACTGTTTACCAAGAGATTCCGGAAATTCCGGTTGGGTTGTAAATGGAACATGATTTTTTGGTTTGTTCCACTGGAAAATTCCCGGAAAAAATGGAACTTCTGAAAAGGTAGTCCCGGAATTACGGGTTTCGCAAAGGCTTACCAGTTCCAGGCCGCTCACGACCGGTCGACCATATCATCGGCAAGGAAATATGGCGGCAACTTCCTCAGCTAGCTCGGTGGCTTCCGTCTCCTCCGCTTTCTACGAACGCTCAGTCTGTCATGGCCTGGCTCCTGATTTAGGAACTTAGGAACTCTTCCTGTGGCTTGTACTTCTCGGCCACAGTCATCCTCAAGTGGCTTTTAAATTCATCGATCGTAAGCTTATACAAGCAAAATATTTTCATAAAAACCTTTATTTCTGGGCGCCTCATATGGGTTGCAACGGCCGCCAGGAAAGGAATGTTATCATCATCTGAATTAACGAGACACTCTTCTTCCAAAGAGAAGTCTAGCACTTTCTTCAACAATAACAGTTGTGCCGCCATTTTGTATTTTGGCGGGAAATACATCGGACGGTGAAGGGAGCCTGGGATGAATGGGACGAGTGTGTCAAATGGAACACGTCTTTCGCCGATAAGCATTTCCCAACGAAGTTTCGGGAATTTTCCGTAATCTTTTGGTAAATGGAAAACGCCCTGTGTATGTAGCACAATCTTGTCCGCGGCGAGCGTCGGGTTTCCTCCGCGCGAAGCGACTCGAAGAATAGAAGCGTTGTTGCTGCGATTCGTGCAGCAATACTCCGGATAATATTTTCAGAAGCCGCTTTCTCTTGTTTTCATGTCTATTTTACTTTACGAGTGTAGCTATTGTTAAATGAGTGATCGCCATTTGATTAAGTGTCCTGATCGTTTTGCGATTTAACAACTCGGACTCGTTTGCTTGCTTACATAAATATCCTGGAAATATCCAATTGAATAGACTGAAAGGCTTCAGGATGAACTCTCCGCCTCTTCAGGTTTACAGCTACTGTTCGTAACTGCTTCACAGCTCTGAGATGTCCTAAAGATGTTTTTCGGGGGCTTTGAACACTAATCCCTTCTCCCATAATCACTCTATATTTTCAGTGATGCATCAGAGTAACACAACCAGTGACGTCACTACGGTGGCCGCGCCAAGATGGCCGCCAATTTTAGGCTCACCTGGTCAACTTCGAACGGCTGAAAAAGCAGTTTTCACTCACCGTATGCGAAAAAAAAAGTTTGCAGTGTTTCCAAGTAAGGTTCAAACTTTATCATTAAGCAAAAATGTCACATGCGAAAATTTCGTTTCAGTAGCACTTTAAGTTTTACTAGAAAAAAGCTACGAGAAAAAACTTTTGCTGGCAAAAAATTTCACCGACACTGACGTCAGCATGAACCATCTCTATGAACCATCCATTTCTTTTTCATAAACAATTAGCCAATCACAGCGCGCGCTAGCATATAGCTATGTTATAAACACAGTTTGAAAGCATGAAAAATCTCTCAAGTTGTTATGGCTTGCCGCAACATCACCATGCCCCTCGCCAAAAATATTTTTCTTAATTATCAGTGCCTCCTCATAGCATTCTTTTGCTGCGTAGTACTGTCCAAGGAAATAATAATCATCTCTCAAGTTGTTATAGCTTGACACGACAATAGCATTTTCATCGCCAAAAATCTTTTTCTTCATGATAACTGCTTTGTCGTGGTGTTCTTTTGCTTGGTTGTAATGTCCAAAGTGCTAAAAATCATTTCCCAAGTCGTTATAGCTTGACGCGACATTGGTACGTTTGTCGCCAAAAATCGTCTTTCCGATGATCAGTGCTTTCTCTTGGTATTCTATTGCTTCACTGCACTGCCCAAGAACCTAAAAATCACTTCCTAAGTTAATATAGATTAATGCGACATCGTCAAAATCATCGCAAAAAATCTTTTCCTTGATGATCAGTGCTTTCTCGTAGTATTCTTTTGCTTCCCTATCCTGTCCAAAATGCCTATAAACATTTCCCACAGTAGGATGCTCATCGCCAAAATCTTTCTGTTGATGATCAGTGCTTTCTCGTGGTATTCCTTTGCTTCATTGTACTGTCCAAGGAGCTGAAGATCACTTCCCAATTTATTGTAGCTTGATGCAACATTGGGATGTTCATCGCCAAAAATGTTTTCTGGATGATCAGTGCTTTCTCGTGGTGCTCTTTTGCTTCATTGTATTGTCCAAGTTGCTAAAAATCATTTCCCAAGTTGTTATACCTTCCAGCGACATTGGGATGTTCCGCGCCAAAAATCTTTTTGGGGATGATCAGAGCTTTCTGGTGGTATTCTTTTGCTTCATTGTAGTTTCCAAGGTGCTTAAAACCATCTCCCAAGTTGTTATAGCTTGATGCGACATCGGCATGCTCTTCGCCAAAAATCTTTTTGTACATGATCAGTGCTCTCTGGTGGTATTCTTTTCCTTAATTTATTGTACTGTCTGAGGATCTGAAAATCACTTCCCAAGTTGTTGTAGCTTGATGCGACATAGGGATGTTCCTCGCCAAACTCTTTCTGCAGATCATCAGTGCTTTCTCGTGGTGTTCTTTTGCTTCATTGTACTGTCCAAGGTGCTGAAAATCATTTCCCAAGTTGTTATAGCTTGATGCGACATCGGCATGTTTATCGCCAAAAATATTTTTGCAGATGATCAGTGCTTTCTGGTGGTTTTCTTTTGCTTCATTGTACTGTCCAAGGTGGTGAAAATCATTTCCCAAGTTGTTATAGCTTCCAGCGACATCGAAATTTTCCTCGCCAAAAATATTTTTGCAGATGATCAGTGCTTTCTCGTGGTTTTCTTTTGCTTCATAGTACTGTCCAAGGTGCTGAAAATCACTTCCCAAGTTGTTATAGCTTGATGCCACATCGGCATGCTCCTCGCCAAAAATCTTTTTCGCGATGATCAGTGCTTTCTCGTGGTGCTCTTTTGCTTCAATGTACCGTCCAAGGTGCTTAAAATCATTTCCCAAGTTGTTATAGCTTGATGCGACATTGGCATGTTCCTCGCCAAAAATCTTTTTATTGATAATCAGTGCTTTCTCGTGGTTTTCTTTTGCTTCATAGTACTGTCCAAGGTGCTGAAAATCACTTCCCAAGTTGTTATAGCTTGATGCCACATCGGCATGCTCCTCGCCAAAAATCTTTTTCGCGATGATCAGTGCTTTCTCGTGGTGCTCTTTTGCTTCAATGTACCGTCCAAGGTGCTGAAAATCACTTCCCAAGTTGTTATAGCTTGATGCCACATCGGCATATTTCCTCGCCAAAAATCTTTTTATTGATAATCAGTGCCTTCTCGTGGTGTTCTTTTGCTTCATTGTACTGTCCAAGCAGCTGAAAATCACTTCCCAAGTTGTTATAGCTTCATGCAACATTGGGATGTTCCTCGCCAAAAATCTTTTATTGATAATCAGTGTTTTCTCGTGGTGTTCTTTTGCTTCATTGTACTGTCCAAGCAGCTGAAAATCACTTCCCAAGTTGTTATAGCTTGATGCCACATCGGCATATTCCTCGCCAAAAATCTTTTTATTGATAATCAGTGCTTTCTCGTGGTGTTCTTTTGCTTCATTGTACTGTCCAAGCAGCTGAAAATCACTTCCCAAGTTGTTATAGCTTGATGCAACATTGGGATGTTCCTCGCCAAAAATCTTTTTATTGATAATCAGTGTTTTCTCGTGGTGTTCTTTTGCTTCATTGTACTGTCCAAGCAGCTGAAAATCACTTCCCAAGTTGTTATAGCTTGATGCGACATCGGCATGTTCCTCGCCAAAAATCTTTTTATTGATAATCAGTGCTTTCTCGTGGTATTCTTTTGCTTCATTGTACTGTCCAAGGTGCTAAAAATCACTTCCCAAGTTCTTATAATTTGATGCGACATTGGGATGTTCCTCGCCAAAAATCTTTTTATTAATAAACAGTGCTTTCTCGTGGTGTTCTTTAGCTTCATTGTACTATCCAAGGTGCTGAAAATCACTTCCCAAGTTGTTATAGCTCGATGCGACATTGGGATGTTCCTCGCCAAAAATCTTTTATTGATAATCAGTGCTTTCTCGTGGTGTTCATTTGCTTCATATTACTGCCCAAGGTGCTGAAATCATTTCCCAAGTGTTATAGCTTGATGCCACATCGGCATGCTCCTCGCCAAAAATATTTTTGTAGATGATCAGTGCTTTCTCGTGGTATTCTTTTGCTTCATTGTACTGTCCAAGGTGGTGAAAATCATTTCCCAAGTTGTTATAGCTTAATGCGACATTGGGATGTTCCTCGCAAAAAATCTTTTCGCGATGATCAGTGCTTCTCGTGGTGCTCTTTTGCTTCAATGTACCGTCCAAGGTGCTTAAAATCATTTCCCAAGTTGTTATAGCTTGATGCGACATTGGCATGTTCCTCGCCAAAAATCTTTTTATTGATAATCAGTGCTTTCTCGTGGTGTTCTTTTGCTTCATTGTACTGTCCCAAGCAGCTGAAATCACTTCCCAAGTTGTTATAGCTTGATGCAACATTGGGATGTTCCTCGCCAAAAATCTTTTTATTGATAATCAGTGTTTTCTCGTGGTGTTCTTTTGCTTCATTGTACTGTCCAAGCAGCTGAAAATCACTTCCAAGTTGTTATAGCTTGATGCGACATCGGCATGTTCCTCGCCAAAAATCTTTTTTATTGATAATCAGTGCTTTCTCGTGGTGTTCTTTTGCTTCATTGTACTGTCCAAGATGCTGAAAATCATTTCCCAAGTTGTTATAGCTTGATGCGACATTGGGATGTTCCTCGCCAAAAATCTTTTTCGCGATGATCAGTGCTTTCTCGTGGTGCTCTTTTGCTTCATTGTACTGTCCAAGGTGCCGAAAATCATTTCCCAAGTTGTTATAGCTTCCAACGACATCGGCATGTCCTCGCCAAAAATCTTCTTACTGATGATCAGTGCTTTCTTGTGGTGCTCTTTTGCTTCATTGTACTGTCCAAGCAGCTGAAAATCATTTCCAAGTTGTTATAGCTTGATGCGACATTGGGATGTTCATTGCCAAAAATCTTTTTCTCGATGATCAGTGCTTTCTCGTGGTATTGTTTTGCTTTACTGTACTGTCCAAGGTGCTGAAAATCATTTCCCAAGTTGTTATAGCTTCCAGCGACGTGGGCATGTTCATCGCCAAAATATTTTTGTTGATGATAGTGCTTTCTGGTGGTTTTCTTTTGCTTCATTGTAGTTTCCAAGGTGCTGAAAATCATTTCCCAAGTTGTTATAGCTTGATGCGACATCGGCATGTTCCTCGCCAAAAGTATTTTTGTAGATGATCAGTGCTTTCTCGTGGTATTCTTTTGCTTCATTGTACTGTCCAAGGTGCTGAAAATCATTTCCCAAGTTGTTATAGCTTGATGCGACATTGGGATGTTCCTCGCCAAAAATCTTTTTCTTGATAACCAGTGCTTTCTCGTGGTGCTCTTTTGCTTCATTGTACTGTCCAAGGTGCTGAAAATCACTTCCCAAGTGTTATAGCTCGATGCGACATTGGGATGTTCCTCGCCAAAATCTTTTTAGTGATAATCAGTGCTTTCTCGTGGTGCTCTTTTGCTTCATTGTACTGTCCAAGGTGCTGAAAATCATTTCCCAAGTTGTTATAGCTTGATGCCACATCGGCATGTTCCTCGCCAAAAATATTTTTGTAGATGATCAGTGCTTTCTCGTGGTATTCTTTTGCTTCATTGTACTGTCCAAGGTGGTGAAAATCATTTCCCAAGTTGTTATAGCTTGATGCGGCATTGAGATGTTTTATCACCAAAAATCCTTTTGTTGATGATCAGTGCTTTCTCGTGGTATTGTTTTGCTTTATTGTAGTCTCCAAGACTGCTATATACATTTCCCAAGTTGTCGTAGCTTTCAGCTACCTCCAGTTATTACTCTCAGTATAAATCTTAGCAGCCTTTTCATGGTATAATATTGCTGATTCATACTTGCAAGTCATTGATAACGTTAACCCGTGCGCATCAAAACCGTTGCTTTAATTATTTCTCCCTTTCGTGTGTCACTGATATATTCAACAAAATCACAGGCTGAAGTTGAAAATAGAATTGCATTGGTTGGATTACTAATGTTATAAAACACGTTAGCAGTTGAACAAAGCCACGAAATGACATTGTCAGGTGAAATAAAAGGTGCTAACTCCTTTACCCAAACAGCGTCTGCAGGAAAAGTGCTGGTAAGAATTTCATACAACGTTTTGCAATGAGTTGCAATCCGACGTAGCATTACGCAACCGTCCTCACTTGCACCTAAACGATCCCCGTCCGACTCAATCAGAGAGAGAAAAACCTTAACTGCTACAGGCAAACACTCACGTTTCTCTGCGCTCTCCATCAAGGGCATTTTTCCTGAGTACTTCATGAACAACACTATGCACTCTTAAGTAGCCGGGTGCCTCATCTTCACTGTATAAACGCATGATTAAGGAAGAGTTTAAAATCTTTGCTTTGATCATCTCCTCAGTCTGTCCCATCGTGCGATTTTTGACGAAACTGACAGCTGCTGGAATTGGGACAGGTTCCGAATCACATAGTGACAAAAAGAGAAATGTCTGGCGAAGAACTTCATCGCTTTTTAAAGTTTGTATCCATTGCCAGTTGAATAACTTCAGTCATTTTTTTCGGGTACGCAGGATTCACTAGAGTAAGACGTTTTGTTCTATTACTTCGCGTTGGACCTTCGAAAGTGTTGTCAAGAAGTTTGACCAGTCGTAGGTTGAAGAACGACTCACAAATTGCACGTAAATTGCAGCGGCTGCTAAGGAAGCGGCTGGTAGTCTAGAACTTCAGCAATCGTTTGAGCTTCCTCGTTATTGGACATTTCCGATACTTGTTTCAATAGCTCGACTGAGTCCTTGGGCTGCATTCCCTCACTGAGTGACTCATGGTAAGTAAGAGGAGCATTTGTTGGAATTGCACTGCTATCTTGAGTTGTAATCAGCACCTGACCACGACCCAACTCTTCACTGGCGCTTTGAGGGAGGTACTCATAAACCAAGGACAGGTTAACAACATTGTCTGCTATTATTAACCATTTTGAGAACTGTTTAAACTGCGGAAAAATTAAACACCGGAGTTGCTGAAGTCTCTCCTTGGGGTTGACTTTCGCGGTAGCCAATTTGGCGAGAGCGTATTCAGTAATTCCTAACAGTTTAGCCTGACTGAGGTACGAGTCAGCCAGCGTTTCAAGGGTTTTCGGCATTCAGGGTTGCAACAAACCTTAAGCCTTCACTTTCACCTGATCCTCTGTAAAGAACTCTTCTCCAATTTGACCCGCAAGTTGTGTTTTGCCACATCCAGGATTTCCTGATAAATAAATGGTACTGACTGCTCCGTTACTTTCATTGTCAAGATCTTCCATTTTTGCCATGATCCTTGTGACGTCATTTGAACGTTTGATGATTTGGTGGGATGGCTTAAAAGTGAGAGTACAGAAAGACTCAACTTTGAAATGAATTTCTTGCGTAAGACATTTAACCTGCTCTTCCTTTTCCTGTATCGTGTCTTGTGCCACTTTCAATTCGGATTGAAGATTAGCAACCTGTGCCATTAAGTCCTTTACTTCTGCCGTGGGAAAGCTCGTCTGGTTTTTAACCGCCTCTATATTACTGATCGGAAGACTCAAAGAGTTGAACGCCAGCAACACTCTTCCAACATAACCCCTGAATTCAGTATCAGTAAGTTTCGTCTCGCTGATATGAGCAATGTCATTTCGGACTTGTCGAAGATCATCGACTTCTTTCCTGATGGCTGCACTCAGCGTTGTGCCAATGCTATCTGAGGACAGGATCGCGAAAACAAACAGCTACAGTCCCACTCTGCCGTGTTACCGTTCTGTATGGTCGCCAGATATCGGGCATTCTTCGAACGGCTTTTTCGAGATTCCTTGTTACAAAAGTCTGAACCATTCTTTGGCGTGTCTTTCCATTCTCCAGCTGTTTGTTTTGAAAAGGAAATCCCATTCTTTCTTGAAGACTTGTCGTAGTCCTTCAGGAACCAAGTTAAAGATGACGTGACAAATTCGAAAATAGTTTAATTGTTCTGAATTATACTCCATTGTGGAATGATCTGTTGTAAAGATGCACGATTTGATAATGGTTTTGAAGATTTATGTAGAAGAGAGAGTCATCAGTTTACTCTAGACACCTGTTCTCCGCCTATCTGGACGTACTTAAGCAAGTTTTCTCAGGGCGGTTGTTTATGCCTATCAGTAGTAAAGACGACAGAAGACAAATACTTCGTCAAGGTGGACTTCATCTCATTTAGTACATCTTAAGGGCCTACTGACGTTTTTTGGGGGATGCGTTGCTAAGGATGTAATAGTCAAGTAATTTGAGAGAATTTGGCATTATTTTGGTCAGTTTCAAACTTTTGTGAAGCAGTGACCCTAAATATGACGTCATTATGCCACGCCCATGGTCACGTGACCGATAAAAGAAAACTCTAAATTTTTCTACGTTCTACATAATTTGGGTATTTAATCAGTGATTTGATAATTTGTATTCATTTTTGCATCCTCCTAAGCATGGGTTTCTTTTTATTTTGAAAAATGCTCTTTTTAAAGAGATAAACGATATTGAAATACCCATAACATTTTCAAACAAAATGTTTTGAAAAAACCAATGCTTAGCTATATTCTGTATTTTGGGGTAAACTGTGTCACATAAAAAAATATTAATTCAATTTAAACTCCGCCGAAAAGTTAGCGTTTTTGCCCAACCGGAAGTCAGTTCCTTTAAGCATGCGCGGTTGATCTGTTTCGCGCCGTGAATGAGCAAGATCTTTGCGTGCTAGTTGTACGCGTCAGCTTTTGACTTAAGAATAAAGTTTATGCAAGAAAGCTCTCTTCTCTGGTATCGAGTTGATTTGTGAGTTTCTTAGAACAATGCTTAATCATAACCAATTTCTGCTTTCGATTGATTCTTATTCTTTCTACCTATTTGTCAAGTTTGCAGAAGTTTTAATTTTGAAAGGAAAAGCTGACAAGTAGCTAATTTGCATAGTGGAGCGCGTGCACTTTCATGTCCGAGTCGGTGTCAAAAACTTGAAAAATATTTTTTTCGCCATCTTTTGTGCTGAGATGCTGCAACAGTTTTCGCCAACGCGCTATAAAGCTACTAAGGTCTTTTGTGTTTCTTCAGCAAAGTGAAATTTTATACTGGGAAAATAAATAAGACAAGGAGTTGTTAGAACTCAAACAACAAGGTTGGTCAAAGAAAGCGATACCGTAACTTTGCTGATTATCTCTGTTGTCTTCCGATATTTCCAGCTGAACTTTCTCTTCCCTACTTTCCTTCCCGACATGAATCAACCCATGTTTTTGTAATGTTTTGTATTTTAATTTTTTTTTTGGTTTAGTTTTGTTCTTTTTAAAGTTTTAAAACGACTATAATTAAAACAATTAAGAGATTGTTGTCAAATTTTCCACTTCGGCGAGTGGTTTTCTGGTCAGCTCACGATATGATGACGTCAGTCAACGGAAGGGACATTTCACTTCCTTAGCAACGCGCGAAAATCCGTCAGTGGGCCCTTAAATGCTAACCTAAGAGTTAAATGGCTGTCTTTTGGTTTTACGCGGTTAAAGACACATAAATTCGATTAAGTTCGCTTATTATAGGACGTTGTAGTGATATATCTTAAACGTGCTTAAATATATATTCTTTTTTTCACAGCTGTACTCATGCAGAAACTGAGTTAGCTAGTTGATCTATTCCTGAGTACAGAGAAATTTAACTGAGTGCAATGAGTTGACGGTTTCATCCCCGAAAACATATCAAACCTTTAGGTACGCGCTGATGTTGAAATCGTATTTCAAGGTGGTTTGCTTTTCAATTTCCGCTTTTATCAGATTATAGTGTAATGAATATATTGGAAAGCAAACAAAATTTGAACTAATTCGCAAATTTTGAAAACAAAATTGAAGGAAATAATTGAAATACGGACAATGCATTCTAATATTAAACGTGAGGTGAAGTTAAAAATTTCATGCGTCTAAAAGACGCAAGAAACCGACCCATTCACCTGTTATTGTATTCCGGCATATCATTCGTTCCACCCAATCTAGAATAACTGTGCTTTACCTTGGTGGATTGTTGTGTTTGATTAAAAGCCAGGTTGATCGAGTATTTTTGCAGTTGATCAGTCAACAAATGCTTAATTCTCTTTTCCATTTTTATAAATAGTCCTTTTCCTGTCGGTTATGAGAATTTAGTGCTGCATATAAACAACATCTCCATGTTGATAGGATCTTTATCGTTTCAGCAGTTTGCTTGACAATACATTGATTTGGTAGGAAGAAATAAGCTGCTTTTAGAACAACAAAATAAGTGTGAGCAATACCTTAAGTTGAGCAGATTTCAATTTCGTCATTGTTTGATTTCATTCAATGTTATCTTGCAGTTTCTTCAAACAATCAAATCTGCAACGAGAATTGCACTGAATATTAATATCTATGTTAACAGAACCTTCCTAATTCTAAACACTGCCGCTAAAGTACATTACTTCTTAGCTAAACTTCCTAAAGTGTTTAAAACAAACAGCGTCGAACGACCATTTATTCAGATATTCGAAATGTAAATATGCTACCACATTATTAAGCAAACAACAAAGTTTTTATGTAGTTTCTATCTATCAAATCGGCCAAAATTAATCTCTACTTCTTCTTTTTCCTTCTGTACCAAACCCTTGTGAAAAGCTTCGAAGTCAGATCAGAAAAAAGTGAAAGCGTTAATGAAGCAATATTAACTTAAGAACGACTAGCTCTTCATACTTCAGTTCACTTTTGACTATTATTTCATGCGTAGTCACTTGACTTCTGTTTTTGTTATGAGAAGAACAATTATCCGTTGACAGTTTTAGTGATAAAATAAAGCTTTAGCAACAAGGGATAGATCACAAACGATTTACAGCCAGATCGTAAATGGCTATTTTTCACTGAGTTTCGTTAACGAATGCAATTCCATGTAAATGGAAAGTTTGATCTTGAGAAAAAATAAATAAAAGAGAGAAAAAAAAGTTTAAGAAAAAAAAATTGTCGACAACTATTTCCTATCGTTACTTCCCAGGGTCTCGTTGACCTAAGTAAGACATCAACAAGTGAACACTTCAAATTAACTGTGGAATGCTTGCATTGAACACAATTAGTCGTCGATAACATTTAGTTTTCGATAGATTGAAATAGTTGTGTCGTTTGGGGAGGTCTGGAGTAACTTAACAAAGTTTGTTGGATTTTACGTGGTTTTTATAATAAAGTAACTTAAACTGCTTGGTCAAAATAAAGACTGCCAAACTTTTTATTGCCGAGGGTAATTAATGTCCAAATGAGTATTAGAATTTAGAACATGAAAACAAAGTAGTGTAATAAATATTCCTTTGAAACAATGTGTCCAGGCCAGGCAAGCATAAAATTAGGGGCTTTCCCTCGAAGATAAACTCATGTTTAGTGCTAGCAAGTTAAATAACATTTGCTAACATTTGTGTAGTAACTTTCAAGTAGCTGTGACGTGTTTTGTGATGTGATGTAAATGAGTTAAAAACAAACTGAAGACTAGAGTTTTTTTTATTTTTTATTTTACATTCTTTAATTCCTCACATAATTAAACTAAAGACTAGATAATTATTTCATCCTTGGCATGGCTTACGTCTTCCAAGCAAGCATCAGACGAAGAAAATTCCATTCGTTTTCAGGCAACCTTGTGGTCGCATATAAATTAAATGATTAAGCTTCTTTCTATTAAGGACATTAGCGCGGAAATTTTCCAGTCCATAGATGTTTTTAAATTTTTACTGCATGTCAGATAACGAGCTACTTGTGTCAGAAATGAAAAAAAAAAATGGAGGTCACCGACTTCGTTTCAGAGATAAAGCATGAAAACAATCAATCCATCAGCTCAGGAGAGACTGCACAGACCTGCACATCGTTTCTCAGCCTGCACTGGTAATGAAACTCAGTTTAAACACAATGATTTTTTGTCGGTTGTTCAATTCATGTTTTGTGATCAAGCTCTAATCAATTGAGCTTTCGGCTCCGAAGATCCCTGCTCATTGGCATTTTATTAAAACCAATGTGCTTACTGGACGACATGAGAAACACTGTTAAAACTGATAATTTTTTCGAATCCACCTAGGTGCTTGATGTAGGAAAAAAACGCAAATTCAATTTGAGTAGAAGCTTTAAGGACGTTCGCGCATCCTTTCTGCGCCCACAAATTTACACGCCACGTCATGCATCGAGCGCGCGCCCTAAGCGATAAAATGAGCAATGATAGGGCAGATGGCCATTGCTAGAGCTTTGCCCAGATTTGACGATCTTGGACGTTCGGTGAACCCTATTTTTCTTTTGATGAATCATTTTCTCTACCGTTTCCTACGTTTAGCGAAAAAATGAAGATATTCTACTTGCAATTAAAAGTTTGTATTTTCGGATAATGCACCGGCCATGGAATTTCTGTTCGTTTTTAACTCTTTGTTCATCTGTTCGACAGTTTCAAATGCCTCTTGGGGGGTTAACTGTTGTGGAATCGTTGGGCAACGTTTGGTATTGTTTATCAACGGGCCCACTTCTACAAAATATGACTACGATCGCTTGCCTCCGTGACTCAGCTTCGTTATTTTTAACTTTTAACCCCTGTAGACCATGCTGAATTACGAGCGCCAATTTTTCAAAACCAGGGGTAGTTTTCCACATGCTTTATCTCTGAAACGAAGTCGGTGACCTCCATTTTTTTTTTTCATTTCTGACACAAGTAGCTCGTTATCTGACATGCAGTAAAAAATTTAAAAACATCTATGGACTGGAAAATTTCCGCGCTAATGTCCTTAATAGAAAGAAGCTTAATCATTTAATTTATATGCGACCACAAGGTTGCCTGAAAACGAATGGAATTTTCTTCGTCTGATGCTTGCTTGGAAGACGTAAGCCATGCCAAGGATGAAATAATTATCTAGTCTTTAGTTTAATTATGTGAGGAATTAAAGAATGTAAAATAAAAAATAAAAAAAACTCTAGTCTTCAGTTTGTTTTTAACTCATTTACATCACATCCACACAAAACAACGTCACGCGCAGCTACTTGAAAGTTACTACACAAATGTTAGCAAATGTTATTTAACTTGCTAGCACTAAACATGAGTTTATCTTCGAGGGAAAGCCCCTAATTTTATGCTTGCCTGGCCTGGACACATTGTTTCAAAGGAATATTTATTACACTACTTTGTTTTCATGTTCTAAATTCTAATACTCATTTTGGACATTAATTACCCTCGGCAATAAAAAGTTTGGCAGTCTTTATTTTGACCAAGCAGTTTAAGTTACTTTATTATAAAAACCACGTAAAATCCAACAAACTTTGTTAAGTTACTCCAGACCTCCCCAAACGACACAACTATTTCAATCTATCGAAAACTAAATGTTATCGACGACTAATTGTGTTCAATGCAAGCATTCCACAGTTAATTTGAAGTGTTCACTTGTTGATGTCTTACTTAGGTCAACGAGACCCTGGGAAGTAACGATAGGAAATAGTTGTCGACAATTTTTTTTTCTTAAACTTTTTTTTCTCTCTTTTATTTATTTTTTCTCAAGATCAAACTTTCCATTTACATGGAATTGCATTCGTTAACGAAACTCAGTGAAAAATAGCCATTTACGATCTGGCTGTAAATCGTTTGTGATCTATCCCTTGTTGCTAAAGCTTTATTTTATCACTAAAACTGTCAACGGATAATTGTTCTTCTCATAACAAAAACAGAAGTCAAGTGACTACGCATGAAATAATAGTCAAAAGTGAACTGAAGTATGAAGAGCTAGTCGTTCTTAAGTTTAATATTGCTTCATTAACGCTTTCACTTTTTTCTGATCTGACTTCGAAGCTTTTCACAAGGGTTTGGTACAGAAGGAAAAAGAAGAAGTAGAGATTAATTTTGGCCGATTTGATAGATAGAAACTACATAAAAACTTTGTTGTTTGCTTAATAATGTGGTAGCATATTTACATTTCGAATATCTGAATAAATGGTCGTTCGACGCTGTTTGTTTTAAACACTTTAGGAAGTTTAGCTAAGAAGTAATGTACTTTAGCGGCAGTGTTTAGAATTAGGAAGGTTCTGTTAACATAGATATTAATATTCAGTGCAATTCTCGTTGCAGATTGATTGTTTGAAGAAACTGCAAGATAACATTGAATGAAATCAAACAATGACGAAATTGAAATCTGCTCAACTTAAGGTATTGCTCACACTTATTTTGTTGTTCTAAAAGCAGCTTATTTCTTCCTACCAAATCAATGTATTGTCAAGCAAACTGCTGAAACGATAAAGATCCTATCAACATGGAGATGTTGTTTATATGCAGCACTAAATTCTCATAACCGACAGGAAAGGACTATTTATAAAAATGGAAAAGAGAATTAAGCATTTGTTGACTGATCAACTGCAAAAATACTCGATCAACCTGGCTTTTAATCAAACACAACAATCCACCAAGGTAAAGCACAGTTTATTCTAGATTGGGTGGAACGAATGATATGCCGGAATACAATAACAGGTGAATGGGTCGGTTTCTTGCGTCTTTTAGACGCATGAAATTTTTAACTTCACCTCACGTTTAATATTAGAATGCATTGTCCGTATTTCAATTATTTCCTTCAATTTTGTTTCAAAATTTTGCGAATTAGTTCAAATTTTGTTTTGCTTTCCAATATATTCATTACACTATAATCTGATAAAAGCGGAAATTGAAAAGCAAACCACCTTGAAATACGATTTCAACATCAGCGCGTACCTAAAGGTTTGATATGTTTTCGGGGATGAAACCGTCAACTCATTGCACTCAGTTAAAATTTCTCTGTACTCAGGAATAGATCAACTAGCTAACTCAGTTTCTGCATGAGTACAGCTGTGAAAAAAAGAATATATATTTAAGCACGTTTAAGATATATCACTACAACGTCCTATAATAAGCGAACTTAATCGAATTTATGTGTCTTTAACCGCGTAAAACCAAAAGACAGCCATTTAACTCTTAGGTTAGCATTTAAGGGCCCACTGACGGATTTTCGCGCGTTTGCTAAGGAAGTGAAATGTCCCTTCCGTTGACTGACGTCATCATATCGTGAGCCTGACCAGAAAACCACTCGCCGAAGTGGAAAATTTGACAACAATCTCTTAATTGTTTTAATTATAGTCGTTTTAAAACTTTAAAAAGAACAAAACTAAACCAAAAAAAAAATTAAAATACAAAACATTACAAAAACATGGGTTGATTCATGTCGGGAAGGAAAGTAGGGAAGAGAAAGTTCAGCTGGAAATATCGGAAGACAACAGAGATAATCAGCAAAGTTACGGTATCGCTTTCTTTGACCAACCTTGTTGTTTGAGTTCTAACAACTCCTTGTCTTATTTATTTTCCCAGTATAAAATTTCACTTTGCTGAAGAAACACAAAAGACCTTAGTAGCTTTATAGCGCGTTGGCGAAA
Organism: Platygyra sinensis; assembly: GCA_019787425.1. Lineage (NCBI taxonomy): Eukaryota > Metazoa > Cnidaria > Anthozoa > Scleractinia > Merulinidae > Platygyra > Platygyra sinensis. The sequence goes on from JAHPZR010013248.1 coordinate 17,772, forward strand.
ACTGTTGCAGCATCTCAGCACAAAAGATGGCGAAAAAATATTTTTCAAGTTTTTGACACCGACTCGGACATGAAAGTGCACGCGCTCCACTATGCAAATTAGCTACTTGTCAGCTTTTCCTTTCAAAATTAAAACTTCTGCAAACTTGACAAATAGGTAGAAAGAATAAGAATCAATCGAAAGCAGAAATTGGTTATGATTAAGCATTGTTCTAAGAAACTCACAAATCAACTCGATACCAGAGAAGAGAGCTTTCTTGCATAAACTTTATTCTTAAGTCAAAAGCTGACGCGTACAACTAGCACGCAAAGATCTTGCTCATTCACGGCGCGAAACAGATCAACCGCGCATGCTTAAAGGAACTGACTTCCGGTTGGGCAAAAACGCTAACTTTTCGGCGGAGTTTAAATTGAATTAATATTTTTTTATGTGACACAGTTTACCCCAAAATACAGAATATAGCTAAGCATTGGTTTTTTCAAAACATTTTGTTTGAAAATGTTATGGGTATTTCAATATCGTTTATCTCTTTAAAAAGAGCATTTTTCAAAATAAAAAGAAACCCATGCTTAGGAGGATGCAAAAATGAATACAAATTATCAAATCACTGATTAAATACCCAAATTATGTAGAACGTAGAAAAATTTAGAGTTTTCTTTTATCGGTCACGTGACCATGGGCGTGGCATAATGACGTCATATTTAGGGTCACTGCTTCACAAAAGTTTGAAACTGACCAAAATAATGCCAAATTCTCTCAAATTACTTGACTATTACATCCTTAGCAACGCATCCCCCAAAAAACGTCAGTAGGCCCTTAAGATGTACTAAATGAGATGAAGTCCACCTTGACGAAGTATTTGTCTTCTGTCGTCTTTACTACTGATAGGCATAAACAACCGCCCTGAGAAAACTTGCTTAAGTACGTCCAGATAGGCGGAGAACAGGTGTCTAGAGTAAACTGATGACTCTCTCTTCTACATAAATCTTCAAAACCATTATCAAATCGTGCATCTTTACAACAGATCATTCCACAATGGAGTATAATTCAGAACAATTAAACTATTTTCGAATTTGTCACGTCATCTTTAACTTGGTTCCTGAAGGACTACGACAAGTCTTCAAGAAAGAATGGGATTTCCTTTTCAAAACAACAGCTGGAGAATGGAAAGACACGCCAAAGAATGGTTCAGACTTTTGTAACAAGGAATCTCGAAAAAGCCGTTCGAAGAATGCCCGATATCTGGCGACCATACAGAACGGTAACACGGCAGAGTGGGACTGTAGCTGTTTGTTTTTCGCGATCCTGTCCTCAGATAGCATTGGCACAACGCTGAGTGCAGCCATCAGGAAAGAAGTCGATGATCTTCGACAAGTCCGAAATGACATTGCTCATATCAGCGAGACGAAACTTACTGATACTGAATTCAGGGGTTATGTTGGAAGAGTGTTGCTGGCGTTCAACTCTTTGAGTCTTCCGATCAGTAATATAGAGGCGGTTAAAAACCAGACGAGCTTTCCCACGGCAGAAGTAAAGGACTTAATGGCACAGGTTGCTAATCTTCAATCCGAATTGAAAGTGGCACAAGACACGATACAGGAAAAGGAAGAGCAGGTTAAATGTCTTACGCAAGAAATTCATTTCAAAGTTGAGTCTTTCTGTACTCTCACTTTTAAGCCATCCCACCAAATCATCAAACGTTCAAATGACGTCACAAGGATCATGGCAAAAATGGAAGATCTTGACAATGAAAGTAACGGAGCAGTCAGTACCATTTATTTATCAGGAAATCCTGGATGTGGCAAAACACAACTTGCGGGTCAAATTGGAGAAGAGTTCTTTACAAGAGGATCAGGTGAAAGTGAAGGCTTAAGGTTTGTTGCAACCCTGAATGCCGAAACCCTTGAAACGCTGGCTGACTCGTACCTCAGTCAGGCTAAACTGTTAGGAATTACTGAATACGCTCTCGCCAAATTGGCTACCGCGAAAGTCAACCCCAAGGAGAGACTTCAGCAACTCCGGTGTTTAATTTTTCCGCAGTTTAAACAGTTCTCAAAATGGTTAATAATAGCAGACAATGTTGTTAACCTGTCCTTGGTTTATGAGTACCTCCCTCAAAGCGCCAGTGAAGAGTTGGGTCGTGGTCAGGTGCTGATTACAACTCAAGATAGCAGTGCAATTCCAACAAATGCTCCTCTTACTTACCATGAGTCACTCAGTGAGGGAATGCAGCCCAAGGACTCAGTCGAGCTATTGAAACAAGTATCGGAAATGTCCAATAACGAGGAAGCTCAAACGATTGCTGAAGTTCTAGACTACCAGCCGCTTTCCTTAGCAGCCGCTGCAATTTACGTGCAATTTGTGAGTCGTTCTTCAACCTACGACTGGTCAAACTTCTTGACAACACTTTCGAAGGTCCAACGCGAAGTAATAGAACAAACGTCTTACTCTAGTGAATCCTGCGTACCCGAAAAAAATGACTGAAGTTATTCAACTGGCAATGGATACAAACTTTAAAAAGCGATGAAGTTCTTCGCCAGACATTTCTCTTTTTGTCACTATGTGATTCGGAACCTGTCCCAATTCCAGCAGCTGTCAGTTTCGTCAAAAATCGCACGATGGGACAGACTGAGGAGATGATCAAAGCAAAGATTTTAAACTCTTCCTTAATCATGCGTTTATACAGTGAAGATGAGGCACCCGGCTACTTAAGAGTGCATAGTGTTGTTCATGAAGTACTCAGGAAAATGCCCTTGATGGAGAGCGCAGAGAAACGTGAGTGTTTGCCTGTAGCAGTTAAGGTTTTTCTCTCTCTGATTGAGTCGGACGGGGATCGTTTAGGTGCAAGTGAGGACGGTTGCGTAATGCTACGTCGGATTGCAACTCATTGCAAAACGTTGTATGAAATTCTTACCAGCACTTTTCCTGCAGACGCTGTTTGGGTAAAGGAGTTAGCACCTTTTATTTCACCTGACAATGTCATTTCGTGGCTTTGTTCAACTGCTAACGTGTTTTATAACATTAGTAATCCAACCAATGCAATTCTATTTTCAACTTCAGCCTGTGATTTTGTTGAATATATCAGTGACACACGAAAGGGAGAAATAATTAAAGCAACGGTTTTGATGCGCACGGGTTAACGTTATCAATGACTTGCAAGTATGAATCAGCAATATTATACCATGAAAAGGCTGCTAAGATTTATACTGAGAGTAATAACTGGAGGGTAGCTGAAAGCTACGACAACTTGGGAAATGTATATAGCAGTCTTGGAGACTACAATAAAGCAAAACAATACCACGAGAAAGCACTGATCATCAACAAAAGGATTTTTGGTGATAAACATCTCAATGCCGCATCAAGCTATAACAACTTGGGAAATGATTTTCACCACCTTGGACAGTACAATGAAGCAAAAGAATACCACGAGAAAGCACTGATCATCTACAAAAATATTTTTGGCGAGGAACATGCCGATGTGGCATCAAGCTATAACAACTTGGGAAATGATTTTCAGCACCTTGGACAGTACAATGAAGCAAAAGAGCACCACGAGAAAGCACTGATTATCACTAAAAAGATTTTGGCGAGGAACATCCCAATGTCGCATCGAGCTATAACACTTGGGAAGTGATTTTCAGCACCTTGGACAGTACAATGAAGCAAAAGAGCACCACGAGAAAGCACTGGTTATCAAGAAAAAGATTTTTGGCGAGGAACATCCCAATGTCGCATCAAGCTATAACAACTTGGGAAATGATTTTCAGCACCTTGGACAGTACAATGAAGCAAAAGAATACCACGAGAAAGCACTGATCATCTACAAAAATACTTTTGGCGAGGAACATGCCGATGTCGCATCAAGCTATAACAACTTGGGAAATGATTTTCAGCACCTTGGAAACTACAATGAAGCAAAAGAAAACCACCAGAAAGCACTATCATCAACAAAAATATTTTGGCGATGAACATGCCCACGTCGCTGGAAGCTATAACAACTTGGGAAATGATTTTCAGCACCTTGGACAGTACAGTAAAGCCAAAACAATACCACGAGAAAGCACTGATCATCGAGAAAAAGATTTTTGGCAATGAACATCCCAATGTCGCATCAAGCTATAACAACTTGGAAATGATTTTCAGCTGCTTGGACAGTACAATGAAGCAAAAGAGCACCACAAGAAAGCACTGATCATCAGTAAGAAGATTTTTGGCGAGGACATGCCGATGTCGTTGGAAGCTATAACAACTTGGGAAATGATTTTCGGCACCTTGGACAGTACAATGAAGCAAAAGAGCACCACGAGAAAGCACTGATCATCGCGAAAAAGATTTTTGGCGAGGAACATCCCAATGTCGCATCAAGCTATAACAACTTGGGAAATGATTTTCAGCATCTTGGACAGTACAATGAAGCAAAAGAACACCACGAGAAAGCACTGATTATCAATAAAAAAGATTTTTGGCGAGGAACATGCCGATGTCGCATCAAGCTATAACAACTTGGAAGTGATTTTCAGCTGCTTGGACAGTACAATGAAGCAAAAGAACACCACGAGAAAACACTGATTATCAATAAAAAGATTTTTGGCGAGGAACATCCCAATGTTGCATCAAGCTATAACAACTTGGGAAGTGATTTCAGCTGCTTGGACAGTACAATGAAGCAAAAGAACACCACGAGAAAGCACTGATTATCAATAAAAAGATTTTTGGCGAGGAACATGCCAATGTCGCATCAAGCTATAACAACTTGGGAAATGATTTTAAGCACCTTGGACGGTACATTGAAGCAAAAGAGCACCACGAGAAGCACTGATCATCGCGAAAAGATTTTTTGCGAGGAACATCCCAATGTCGCATTAAGCTATAACAACTTGGGAAATGATTTTCACCACCTTGGACAGTACAATGAAGCAAAAGAATACCACGAGAAAGCACTGATCATCTACAAAAATATTTTTGGCGAGGAGCATGCCGATGTGGCATCAAGCTATAACACTTGGGAAATGATTTCAGCACCTTGGGCAGTAATATGAAGCAAATGAACACCACGAGAAAGCACTGATTATCAATAAAAGATTTTTGGCGAGGAACATCCCAATGTCGCATCGAGCTATAACAACTTGGGAAGTGATTTTCAGCACCTTGGATAGTACAATGAAGCTAAAGAACACCACGAGAAAGCACTGTTTATTAATAAAAAGATTTTTGGCGAGGAACATCCCAATGTCGCATCAAATTATAAGAACTTGGGAAGTGATTTTTAGCACCTTGGACAGTACAATGAAGCAAAAGAATACCACGAGAAAGCACTGATTATCAATAAAAAGATTTTTGGCGAGGAACATGCCGATGTCGCATCAAGCTATAACAACTTGGGAAGTGATTTTCAGCTGCTTGGACAGTACAATGAAGCAAAAGAACACCACGAGAAAACACTGATTATCAATAAAAAGATTTTTGGCGAGGAACATCCCAATGTTGCATCAAGCTATAACAACTTGGGAAGTGATTTTCAGCTGCTTGGACAGTACAATGAAGCAAAAGAACACCACGAGAAAGCACTGATTATCAATAAAAAGATTTTTGGCGAGGAATATGCCGATGTGGCATCAAGCTATAACAACTTGGGAAGTGATTTTCAGCTGCTTGGACAGTACAATGAAGCAAAAGAACACCACGAGAAAACACTGATTATCAATAAAAGATTTTTGGCGAGGAACATCCCAATGTTGCATGAAGCTATAACAACTTGGGAAGTGATTTTCAGCTGCTTGGACAGTACAATGAAGCAAAAGAACACCACGAGAAGGCACTGATTATCAATAAAAAGATTTTTGGCGAGGAATATGCCGATGTGGCATCAAGCTATAACAACTTGGGAAGTGATTTTCAGCACCTTGGACGGTACATTGAAGCAAAAGAGCACCACGAGAAAGCACTGATCATCGCGAAAAAGATTTTTGGCGAGGAGCATGCCGATGTGGCATCAAGCTATAACAACTTGGGAAGTGATTTTCAGCACCTTGGACAGTACTATGAAGCAAAAGAAAACCACGAGAAAGCACTGATTATCAATAAAAAGATTTTTGGCGAGGAACATGCCAATGTCGCATCAAGCTATAACAACTTGGGAAATGATTTTAAGCACCTTGGACGGTACATTGAAGCAAAAGAGCACCACGAGAAAGCACTGATCATCGCGAAAAGATTTTTGGCGAGGAGCATGCCGATGTGGCATCAAGCTATAACAACTTGGGAAGTGATTTTCAGCACCTTGGACAGTACTATGAAGCAAAAGAAAACCACGAGAAAGCACTGATCATCTGCAAAAATATTTTTGGCGAGGAAAATTTCGATGTCGCTGGAAGCTATAACAACTTGGGAAATGATTTTCACCACCTTGGACAGTACAATGAAGCAAAAGAAAACCACCAGAAAGCACTGATCATCTGCAAAAATATTTTTGGCGATAAACATGCCGATGTCGCATCAAGCTATAACAACTTGGGAAATGATTTTCAGCACCTTGGACAGTACAATGAAGCAAAAGAACACCACGAGAAAGCACTGATGATCTGCAGAAAGAGTTTGGCGAGGAACATCCCTATGTCGCATCAAGCTACAACAACTTGGGAAGTGATTTTTCAGATCCTCAGACAGTACAATAAATTAAGGAAAAGAATACCACCAGAGAGCACTGATCATGTACAAAAAGATTTTTGGCGAAGAGCATGCCGATGTCGCATCAAGCTATAACAACTTGGGAGATGGTTTTAAGCACCTTGGAAACTACAATGAAGCAAAAGAATACCACCAGAAAGCTCTGATCATCCCCAAAAAGATTTTTGGCGCGGAACATCCCAATGTCGCTGGAAGGTATAACAACTTGGGAAATGATTTTTAGCAACTTGGACAATACAATGAAGCAAAAGAGCACCACGAGAAAGCACTGATCATCCAGAAAACATTTTTGGCGATGAACATCCCAATGTTGCATCAAGCTACAATAAATTGGGAAGTGATCTTCAGCTCCTTGGACAGTACAATGAAGCAAAGGAATACCACGAGAAAGCACTGATCATCAACAGAAAGATTTTGGCGATGAGCATCCTACTGTGGGAAATGTTTATAGGCATTTTGGACAGGATAGGGAAGCAAAAGAATACTACGAGAAAGCACTGATCATCAAGGAAAAGATTTTTTGCGATGATTTTGACGATGTCGCATTAATCTATATTAACTTAGGAAGTGATTTTTAGGTTCTTGGGCAGTGCAGTGAAGCAATAGAATACCAAGAGAAAGCACTGATCATCGGAAAGACGATTTTTGGCGACAAACGTACCAATGTCGCGTCAAGCTATAACGACTTGGGAAATGATTTTTAGCACTTTGGACATTACAACCAAGCAAAAGAACACCACGACAAAGCAGTTATCATGAAGAAAAAGATTTTTGGCGATGAAAATGCTATTGTCGTGTCAAGCTATAACAACTTGAGAGATGATTATTATTTCCTTGGACAGTACTACGCAGCAAAAGAATGCTATGAGGAGGCACTGATAATTAAGAAAAATATTTTTGGCGAGGGGCATGGTGATGTTGCGGCAAGCCATAACAACTTGAGAGATTTTTCATGCTTTCAAACTGTGTTTATAACATAGCTATATGCTAGCGCGCGCTGTGATTGGCTAATTGTTTATGAAAAAGAAATGGATGGTTCATAGAGATGGTTCATGCTGACGTCAGTGTCGGTGAAATTTTTTGCCAGCAAAAGTTTTTTCTCGTAGCTTTTTTCTAGTAAAACTTAAAGTGCTACTGAAACGAAATTTTCGCATGTGACATTTTTGCTTAATGATAAAGTTTGAACCTTACTTGGAAACACTGCAAACTTTTTTTTTCGCATACGGTGAGTGAAAACTGCTTTTTCAGCCGTTCGAAGTTGACCAGGTGAGCCTAAAATTGGCGGCCATCTTGGCGCGGCCACCGTAGTGACGTCACTGGTTGTGTTACTCTGATGCATCACTGAAAATATAGAGTGATTATGGGAGAAGGGATTAGTGTTCAAAGCCCCCGAAAAACATCTTTAGGACATCTCAGAGCTGTGAAGCAGTTACGAACAGTAGCTGTAAACCTGAAGAGGCGGAGAGTTCATCCTGAAGCCTTTCAGTCTATTCAATTGGATATTTCCAGGATATTTATGTAAGCAAGCAAACGAGTCCGAGTTGTTAAATCGCAAAACGATCAGGACACTTAATCAAATGGCGATCACTCATTTAACAATAGCTACACTCGTAAAGTAAAATAGACATGAAAACAAGAGAAAGCGGCTTCTGAAAATATTATCCGGAGTATTGCTGCACGAATCGCAGCAACAACGCTTCTATTCTTCGAGTCGCTTCGCGCGGAGGAAACCCGACGCTCGCCGCGGACAAGATTGTGCTACATACACAGGGCGTTTTCCATTTACCAAAAGATTACGGAAAATTCCCGAAACTTCGTTGGGAAATGCTTATCGGCGAAAGACGTGTTCCATTTGACACACTCGTCCCATTCATCCCAGGCTCCCTTCACCGTCCGATGTATTTCCCGCCAAAATACAAAATGGCGGCACAACTGTTATTGTTGAAGAAAGTGCTAGACTTCTCTTTGGAAGAAGAGTGTCTCGTTAATTCAGATGATGATAACATTCCTTTCCTGGCGGCCGTTGCAACCCATATGAGGCGCCCAGAAATAAAGGTTTTTATGAAAATATTTTGCTTGTATAAGCTTACGATCGATGAATTTAAAAGCCACTTGAGGATGACTGTGGCCGAGAAGTACAAGCCACAGGAAGAGTTCCTAAGTTCCTAAATCAGGAGCCAGGCCATGACAGACTGAGCGTTCGTAGAAAGCGGAGGAGACGGAAGCCACCGAGCTAGCTGAGGAAGTTGCCGCCATATTTCCTTGCCGATGATATGGTCGACCGGTCGTGAGCGGCCTGGAACTGGTAAGCCTTTGCGAAACCCGTAATTCCGGGACTACCTTTTCAGAAGTTCCATTTTTTCCGGGAATTTTCCAGTGGAACAAACCAAAAAATCATGTTCCATTTACAACCCAACCGGAATTTCCGGAATCTCTTGGTAAACAGTGACCTTTTATCTGGTTGGACACGAGAAAGCGGTGGAAATCGAGCCAACTACATCCTACAAGTTACCACAGCAGCAACAATTTAAGAAAGGCTCGTCTTTTATATAGAGGTAACGAATTTAAAACTTTAAAGACAAACTAAGCTGCCATGACCCCGTGTTTTCAGGAAACTAAAGAAAGCGTGACCGTGTCGGCAGCAAAAGATCATATATGCAAATTAGTTCACATTCTGAAAATAAACCTTCGAAATGTAAACTAGCGATGTTTTAACGAATTGCTTTGAACTTGGATACTAATAAATGAAGATCTTAGACATAATACACGGTAAGGAACTCAAAGTAATCCATCGGCCGTGAAATGTTGCATTTGGGACTGATACGTGTAAGAAAAACAAAATATCGGCCGCTTTGTTTACACTGGATGCGTATGCCGCGATATTAAAAGCAAACTGGCCGTGCTGTAGACCACAATTCTAGTTCCAACGATGCTCACAACAACTCTCACTTAATAGTATCATAAAAATATGCCCTCTGTGTGCAATCTAGTACTCGCTGCAAAGCTTGTGGACCGTTAATAATTTCATGATTGTGCGAATGGCTAATGTGCTTACTGCTTACCGCTTTTAATTAATATAATGCAGTAAAGTCGCGGAAGATACATATTCAAACCTAGGTTAAATAGACCTTAGATAACAGTGAGAATCCAAGTTTCTGATCCAAGCTGAAAACAAAAGGACGATATATCGTGTTCAGGCTTCTGGTCTTGATATAAAAGTAGCCACATTCGTCTTCGAAGTCTCCAATCGTGTACTCAAGATGTTCGAAAGGTATATACTGAGCTGTTCTAATCTGTAGCATTCATTTTCGTTAATCTACACTCTGGCGCCCTCTAACGTCTACGATGTGTATTTTCTGTCAAGGCTGGATAGAAATTACAAGGAAGAAACCTACTAGGTATCGATAATATGAAGAATAAACTTGAATAACTCAAGTGAAAACAAGAGGTAATCCTTCATACGTGAACACAACCAGTGACGTCACAAGGTCCTTAAACTCGGTTCCAGAGCCCGGACACAGTTTTGCTCGAAAAAGTCGACTTCGGAGGCTAAAAACAGCACTTTCCGTTGGGATTTGGCAAAAATAAAATTCACCATGATTTTAACTAGGTTGAAAACTATAGATTGAGCAAATAAAAGAGGATACGAAAATTTCGTTTCAGTAGCACTTTAACTTTAGCTGTTACTAATGGCTAGTATTATCCAACATTTGAGTTAGCGTTTCTCGGTGACTTTGAAGATTTAGAAAACGTGTCTGAAATGGTTGCAGAAACATCGGAAGCGTCGAAAGATCAACAAAGCGAAAGTGCTACCGGTGAAAACAACAGGTGCACGTGCACGTGTAGCGAAAAGTGTACGTGCACCTGCGCGTGCAGAATTTGCAATTTGATCAGTGCAGAAAAAGCGACTTTTCAGCTTGAAAAAATGTCTTGCTATGTTATAAAAGCAATGGACAATGTCTAGTGTGCATCCATCCAATTCGGGGAGCACTTAGGTAGCTAGAGATGCTCTCGGCTGCGCCTCGAGCATCTCTTAAGCCCCGGCCAAACGATCGCAACATGCCAACGCAACATATCGCAACATTGTTGGGCGCAACATGTTGCGTGCGTTTGGCCACCGTGTTGCGACATGTTCAGTGTTGTTGGCTCAGATTTGACCATTTTCAAATTTGAGCCAACAACACCCAACATGTTGCAACACATCGCAACACGGTGGCAAAACGCACGCAACATGTTGCGCCCAACAATGTTGCGACATGTTGGGTTGACATGTTGCGATCGTTTGGCCGGGGCTTTACGCTACCTTAGTGCTCTCCCAACTATCCACGTGCATCCCGAATTGGATGGACGCACGCTAGACATTGTCCATTCCTTAACAACACGTGCACGTGCAGAACTTGCAATTTGATCAGTGCAGAAAAAGCGACTATTCAGCGTGAAAAAAATGTCTTGCTATGTTATAAAAGCAATGGACAATGTCTAGTGTGCGACCATCCAATTCGGGATGCACGCGGATAGTTGGGAGAGCACTTAGGTAGCTAGAGATGCTCTCGGCTGCGCCTCGAGCATCTCTTACGCTACCTTCGTGCTCTCCCAACTATCCGCGTGCATCCCGAATTGGATGGACGAACGCTAGACATTGTCCATTCCTTAAGGTAATTCCCCTGAAATAAAACTGACAATAGCTTTTCGTTCAAAATTTGCCCA
>JAHPZR010013249.1:0-7500 GCA_019787425.1 Platygyra sinensis
TTGTTACAGATAATGGCCAGCAGGAATCTAAATTGAGACTTTCACTAACCTTCACACAGTGGCAGACCCAGACCTTGAGCTAAGGGGCGGCCGGGGTGGGTGGGGGTGGAGGTGGGGGTGGTTCTGTTTTACTTGCCCTGCCGGCTTTTCCTCCTTCTGTGACTTCTCCTTTTTTACCCAAAATAATGGGGAAGGAGGGGGGGGGGGGTGCTTCCCCTAGATCCACCACTGGTACATGCATCGCACATTTGACTGACGTTCGTGCTTCCTTAGTTAAGCAAGACAAAATTGTCACTCTCATGTGAAGTCTTATCTATTTTTTACCATGCCAATGTATGTCAAACGGTATTACAGGAAAGGTAGAGTAATAGAGCAGCCCGTGTTTTAAGCTATTTAAACTATGACGTACGATGCAGTCATCTTTTCAAACTTCTCGACTGGAAAAATCTAACAAGCCAGCAGCGAATTCAAAGAGCTACGATAGTTTATAAGTCTCTGCGAGGCCGCGCCACAAGATCTAAGTTCTAAAAACGAGAGGCGAGAAACCGCGTATAATCCAAGGGAATCTCGGAATAAACTCAATGTTCCATTGCCATGTACAAACTGTTATAAACACAGCTTTAGTTATGATGATGCCATTCTTTGGAACAGTCTGTCATGTGACGTGAGGGGACCAGAGTCCTCGAGGCAGTTTAAACGCCTACTCAAAAGAGATGTATAAGGCACGGCATTCGTAGAAAGCAGCTTTTTAATTTAATTATTTCTTTACTACTACTTAGCAGTTTTTAGCTGACGAACTTTAGACTTTGTTAAAGTAAAGATCACTACTATATTACTAGATTACTACCACCACATGCGCCTCGCGTATGTTGCATTGATACTTTTGGCCCGGGCAAGGGCTTATAATAACAATGATAAAAAAAACTAACTACTTAATAACCGAGAGTGAGGTCGTTACGGGAAAATCTCAAACTGAGGCCTTGCCGTATTGACCGAGCGATAGCGAGGTCAATACGGTAGGCCGAGGTTTGAGATTTTCCCGTAACGACCGAACGGTCGAGGTTATTAAGTTGTTTATTATATGGCTAAACGGTTCTAAAGAAAGAAAACAACCTAAATTCAAGAGGAAGTCGTTACTTCACATCCGGTGATGCGCGCGCTTATCTATTCATTCATCTTTCCAAACCGTCACACCGGCTGCACAACAGAATTCACCGAACTATTACGCGTACTCCGTCAGGAAAATATATGTATTTTTGGAAAACAATGATCAATACGACCGCAAAAAGTATTTTAGTACCGTTGTGTTACTGTATGACGAGAGAATTTTCATTGACATTCTCAAGAATCAACCGCCAAATGTCAATTCCTATAGAAAAGGGCTTCAAACTTGCTCAAAAGTCGTGTGGCCGTGTCGGGTAAAAGAAAACTACAATTTAAACGGAATCAGCACTAGCCTTCGTCGTCACTTTCGATGAAAACTCTTCGCCTTTTCTGAGGTTCCTGGATTATAGTTACTGGCCCGTTAAAGTTCTTGAACTGGCGCTCAGAGATGCTGCGAATGTCCACACCGGAAAAAAACCGCTCAGCTGTTTAAATCTGATGGTCCTTGAAGATGTTTAAACTGGCTTGCGATACAGCAAGAAAATTTGTTAATGTGACTGCTGTACTGCTCTTGTGTCACCAATTGCCTTTTGAATGGTGAAAGGACAGTGAAAGGAGACCTTCCTTCGGAAAGGAACCTCTCATGTACATGTATACTTCGCTGCAAGCCCGAAAGGGTGTCAGCTTCATTCATAATCGTTGCCATCCGTTTTCCGATATCTATAAAAAACTTTCCCAATAAGTGGTCAAGGACAGCAGCCGGTAAGTCCAAAACTTCTACTATGCTTCCTTTGTTTATTGACGACAAATATCGCTGAAATGTTTTCATTTCACTGGCAGTTTTCCTTTCCTTTCGTGGTTTTGCTCTTTAATGTATGAACATTTCAATTCCTTCCTGCCCAATTAACTCGTTCGCAATTTGCCGATGTAACTTCACTTTTTCCTTAAAATAGTAATATAATTAACTCTCTGAATGTTAATCGTCACTCATCGTCTTGTATCAAAACGATTTTCAGTGTAAATAAAGCAAATGTGGTCTAGCTTTGGATAACCTTTCGTGTTTTTTTGCCTTTCCGCCTAATTTGCATAATCCGTAATCGGCCCGTGGGCATTACGGGAGAATAATGCCCTGGCGTGAAGCTGCACTAAGCCAATCAGAGCGCGCGTTATATCGGCTACAAACACTAGCCATATAATAATACAACTTAATGACCCTCCCCTGGCGGGGCTTTTCAGTGACAATACAGGTAAATCAAGAAATATATTACAAGCTTGTAAAAACATTTTACCATAATAAGAGTCTGCTCGCGACGTTATTATATAAGTCTTCAGAAAGATTTTGTGTTGGAGATCACGATCAACTAAGCATATCTCGCAGTCAGTCAGTGTGGCAGATAAATAGAGGATATTACATGACCGCGCGTGGATATGAATTTTATCTTCGAGTGTTCAACTCGATATCTCACGAGTGAGCGCAGCGAACGAGTGAGATGTCGAGTTGAACACGAGAAGATAAAATTCATATCCACAAGCGGGCATGTAATATTCTGTTTATTACATAAACATATTAATGACGACGTCTTTGACGATTTTCCGAAGATTTCCGACCACCTTACGAAGATTTCCGAAGATTTTTCAAAATTGTTCCGAAGGTAAAGCGAACGTTTCCGAACATTTTTCGGAGATTTTCCGAAGATTACCGAAGATTTCCGAAGATTTCCGAGATTTCCGAGGAGGCACCGAGGATGTTTCTAAAATACAGCAACATATCTAAGTACTTTTTTTAAGGGATTATGGAACCATAGCAATGGTGATCATTTTAGTAATCATTTTAGTGATCATTTTAGTACGTTCACTGCGTGCGATGAAGATATGATTTTTTAGTAAAAGGAGAAATCCTGGTATTTCACAGGTGTTTATGTAATAAGGACCAGTTAAGCCCAGACTTCGTAGGTGATTGAGCTAACTAATGTCATTCTTATGTATAGGTGAAAATTGAAGGGCTTAATATGTACTGCCATGCATGTTAAAGATTTTGATAAAAAGAAATAAAAACTTGACAGTAGCTAAAAACATATATTGTTCTGGACGTTTCGGCTACTACTGTTGCCTTCTTTAGCAACGATAAAAAGGAAATTGTCTAATCCGGGCGTCCTACTTGGTAGGGAGCTTAAGCAAGCCACGACGACGACGGCAACGAGAAGGTCACTAAACAAAAGGTTTAATGAGCAAAACAACAGCTGTGCACGTGCGTTCTAAAAATATATATTTTTAGCCAGTGTCAGCTTTTTATTTCCTTTTACCAAAATCATGTATGCAAGTTAGTAGATTCAAGTTACGCCTTAGTACTTCTGACAGAAAAGTCACCTGTACCAAGTAATGTAAATAAAGGTAGCATTTAATCCACCAACTAGTTTCTGTCTTTTTAGTATAAGTTACGTTCCTGGTCACTTGGCTGTACGTCGTAAATTGCCACTTTTTTGTTTGGTATAAGTGCTGTATACTAGACTGCGGCCTCGGGTATTAAACATTTTCTTTCATTGCTCTGTGAGGAAAATCCCCAAAATGAATTGAAAATGTAGATACGTATACAACAATTGTAAAACACATTCCACAATAATTTAATTTTAAATCCTCTTCAGCTATTTTTTTCTCTTTCGCACTAATTTCCAGTTCTCCTATTTTGCCTGAAGTTGACCTAAGAGAGAGAATCCTTGTAGTTAGGGAAAGAGGCTTCATTCCACACACGACAATTAAGGCTGCCGTTACACAAGTGGGAGAATTACTAAATGGTATCTTTTTTTAATACAATGCCTCAGTTTTACCTGTAAAGACAAACGTTTTTGCGAAAATTTGCCAACTGACAAATTTAAGTACACGGCAACGTCTACTAAGTTTATAGCTTCCCTTCAAACAGGTAGTAACATGATATGGCGAAGACTGGAATCTCTAGTTGCAGGGCACACATTCCCTTCCGTACTGAAAACGATTAAAGCTCAGCAGGTGTTGGCGTCATGTATGCGTCTGTACTCTATTTTTATACAAATTAGCCAGTGAGTGTGAGATAAATTTTACAGTCAGTATAATATATCTATCTATAACTAAAACTGTACGATTAATCTTCTACAGGCCACGCAAAGGGAATCTGAACATATATGTAAATCTAAGCTGGAACGAAGTTGTATCCGTAGTATACGTAGAGGTTCGGCGACCCGAATGGCCGCCAACCGGAGGGCATACCACCATAACTTTCGGAACCCTTGAATTTCTTCTCTCATGGTGACCATGGTGTCAATGATATTAAAAGTGATGATGCCCTGAACAAGAACAAGCCAAATGAACCCAAAGCTACAGTCCCCAATCCTTCATTACCTTATATAGGTCTCCATAGTAGTCATATTACAAAGCGTCTAAAATCTTGTGTAAATCGTTTCTACGCTTTTGTTAATGTCAAAGTTACTTTTCAAAACACGCAGCGCATCAAATCCTTCTTCCCAAACAAGGACCGTCTCAACCGTTCACAATTATTCAAAGTCTTTTATAAAGCTAGTTGCTGGGACTGCAATGATTTTTCCATTGGGAAAACGAAACGAACACTTCATGACCGGAAAACGGAACCTTTCAACGTCCTTTCGAAATATGGTCAATCTTTTACCGTGATGCATTCTCTTCCCCATATGGCTCGCTCGTTTTGGTCAGCACCGAGAATCGCGACCTCTGGTAAGGTCTGACACCAGAAGTCCCTGATTCATAGACTTCCCCTCACTCTGCGCATGCTCAGAGTCAAGTCTGACAAATCTGATTGGCTGAGTGTGAAACGAATTCGCTGCGCATGCTCAAAAAGTCGGACTCGGCCAGAGGTCGAGATTCTTGGTACTGACTTAAAGGAGCGCGGCCTCTGGGGACGGGAATGCTGCTATTGCTGATCACGATAAAACGACTGGTCACAACATCAAATGGGACCATTTTGACACCTTAGCATTTTAAAGTGCACTTAACACCAAAATTTTTTTTTCGCTAAAATAATTAAGCTTATTTTGTGGAGTAATATGGCGCAAAAATGTTTTTGATTTGGTTAAATCCTCGAGTTTTTATGCCCCGTCAAAGTACGTCCAAATGCCGCCATTTTGGTTCGCGACCGGGGTTAACGGGGCATGGGTCGAGGGCCGGATGTGACGTCAAATCCAGAACACGATGATTCTGTAGTTCGCATATTTACTTGTTTTTGTGGGAAAGGCTGAGAAAGTAGTTCGAAAAATTGCCAGCCAGGAGCATTGTCAGGGGGATGTAGCTACTCAACAAACTTACAGGAGGTATTCAGTACGCTTGACGTCAGGCCGATTTTATTTAGAGATGATCGACTTGAAGCGAAGAAACGTAGAAAGCGATGGGTCGATTTCATGGAAGCGAAACGTGGAAGCATTTAATAGTGAGAGCCGTCTAGGAGTTTGTTGATCTGTTCTATGAATTTCAAACCAGATGATTTCGTTCGACGCCTCGATTTTTAGGAAGAGGAAGAGATTTGGCTGAGTCCATGGCTTAAGGTGATTCCTCAGAAATAAAATTTACCGATGAATTTTTTTAAACTTTCTCTGAATGTTCCCTACAAAGCACTGTTTCGAAAAATAAAATAAAAAAGATAGGTCACCGTTCTCACAAAAGAGATATGATGAGCCAATCTTGCCCCATTTATGCCTTTACTCGGGCTAATCTCGCGCGTTATTCATTGGTCCACGTTACATTTTGCGGTAGCTGAAAGGACAGTTTATCGAAGTAATACTGGGAAGAAAACTTGACAGGAAGAAAGCATGGAACATATGGAGCAATATCATATAAAATTTGTGGAAAAAATCGCACCATTTAAAACGAGGTAGACAAAATGCATTCCTCGAGTCGATGTTTTCGTGGTCATAATTTACATCCTAGAGTAACGGTTTTATGCAAGGTTTCAGCTATATATTTTTTTCCTTCCGATAAAATTTTTTAAAATTCTTTTAGATTAAAGAGGATAACATGGGCACTTCTATTATGTAATAAAAAATGTAGGTCACCATGCTCGTTTAAGAGAAAACGAGCTTTTATTTCGCTGTCAAGCCTTGCTTGTGGGAAATTTCTTATGTTTTGCACGTGCACGCGCTCATTTGCGCGCGCTAATGACGCAAAAATCGTGCGCAGTAGGGGTGCGCAATGCAATACTGAGGAATCACCTTAAGGACGTTCGCGCCCATTGCTACTGCGCATCTCTAGTGCGCACGCTATTCATTGGTCACGCGCGTGCCACGTCATTTTCAAGCGCGCGCACGGAGTCGAAAACTCAACAAAATATAGGGCTGATGACCTTTGCGTTAACTTTGTGTGCGAATATTTTTGTTGGATGCTCGGTGACCCCCAATTTTTTTTCGGCAGATCATTTTCTTTTCTGATTCTTTCCATAATACTAAAAAACAAAAAAATTCTGTACGTGGGAAGTTTTAATTATTTCTCATATACTATTCAAATAGGGTCGAATTGGTACGTGGATACAGGTGTGCGTAACTTAAAAGTTGTATTTTTTTAAGGCTAATTCTAGCTGATTTAATGATATATGTAGCAAAGATCTATCAAATAGGCCTATATGTGCTGTTTTAAACACATATAACTTAGATATGATTCTTCAACTTAAATATATGCCGATAGTAATGAATCCGGCCAGAATTGCCTTGAATGACCGGAAATCCTAGAAATGCTATGGTCTGAGCTGCGCCTTATCTTCAAAACGAATTCGGTGACCCCCGATTTTTTTTACGTTTTTATCTAATCTTATCATTTTCTACCTGCAGTCAAAGTTTTAAAAAAAAAATGTGCGTGGGAAGTTTTTGGGCGCGAACGTCCTTAAGCAAGACGAATTTGGTAAAATCCGCTTCACTATCGATTCATGCATCCGCTGCTGGATCTAATCTGGGAAACAGCAGTCAGTCAGCGCAGCCGACAGAGACACAAGGCAGGAGAATAGTGAGCGAATTTTTTCTGAGCAAATTCTGTCTGTCTTAATATGCTTAAGTTTCCTTCCTTGGTCAATTCTTAATTTGAAAGAGAAATCCGGGAGGGTAATTTTGGCAGAACTCAATTCCTTTCCAAGTCACTATTCATTGAGTCTCGACAACCTTCCAACTCACTGCAACAATAACATTAGCTCATGTTTGGAGGGAAGCGACGCTACATTTATTTCCACATTGCACGTAAAGAATACAAACACTGTGTCAAGACGGATAATCAGTTGATCTACATCACGAACGCATCAGTTAAATAATTCTAAGAAAATGCACTGGAATGTTATTTCAAAGGTATATTATGCGAGATAGACAGGATAGAAGGTGCGAAAATATTGTAAACACGCGTCACGCGCTACAAATTATC
>JAHPZR010013249.1:12500-17500 GCA_019787425.1 Platygyra sinensis
TACGTACTTGTATTGAACTAAAACATCTCATTCCCTTGCTGTTTGATAATTTCAAATCTTTAATCGAGCAAAAGGATGCACGAACGTCACTAGCTTTTAGGAGGGGGCGTTAGGATTCTCGGTTTTGCGGATTGGCTAATGTTTGGTTCGGTTTTTCGGCTTTTGCACTTGAAAACTGCGGTTTTTCGGTTTTGAGGTCTTCTACGGTTTGCGGGTTTTCTCGAATTTAGTCTTTGGTTTTCGGTTTTTGCCAACAATGATGGCCGTTTTCGGGTTTTTTTGTCCCGTGCATTTGACGCTTTTTCTGCATGGTTTTGCCAAGGACGTTACATCCCGCAGTCGCGCTAAAACTGGCATAATTCCAAGGACCAGTTATACAGCGTTCCACCCTTTCTTTTAGAGGAATGAATGACAAGCCTAGTCTGTTTAGCAGCTGCTATTTGGGTAGTAACGGAAAATCTCAAGATAACATCAAAGCAAAGGACTATTTCTCAAATATCAAGCGGCTGGGACAATCTTGTAGACTTCAGTTGATCATTAGACTGGACCATTGAGGTCTAGAGCTCAACGGCTTTTCGTCGCAGGAGTACCATTGCGCTCACTGACTCGCTTCGTTCACGTGAAATAAAAGCAAAGAGAGACTGTGTTTGGTTGTAAAGTAGTAAAACAGTACTGAAGTAGTTTAACAAATGAGTAAACATGGTAAACTTAGTTTGGCTGTAAAATGCGGCTGCGATCGACTGTACGTACACAAATGAAAATTCTGACAATGGCAATCAAAAGGCAACTTCAGAATATGGTGTTTCTTTCAAACAAAACTCACCTACAATCATTTTATTGTGCAATTTAATTAATTCTAGCTCCCCATCTGCTATAGGTGCGTCGAGGCGATTTACAAAAATAATAAGCAAATGTTTAAACTGCAATGAGTCAAGCTGCACTAACGAGGGACGAGGGACTACACAGAAAGAACTTTGGCAAGAAAAACAATTTTAGACGTAGAAAAATTTAATATTAAACATTGAGATTCTGAAGCTTACCAAAGCTTTGTCAGTGAGAGCTTTAATTTCGGTTTTAGACGAAATTTATTGCGGTTTTGCGGTGTTCGGCGATTTTGTGGGCGGTTTTGCGGCTTCTAATAGGCCCCAACGCCTCCCTCTTTTAGATATATACTATCCTTCCTAACAGCAGACGCTTAAAGTAGTTTATTGGCAAAACAGGTATGTATGTCGGATAAATTCATTGCCTAAATATGAGGAACGAGAAGCGCTGCCAAATAAGCCAAAAAGTGTGAAGACAGTAGACTGCAAGACTGACACTACTTGGAAGACTTTTTTGAGACACCAGGATTGCAACAGTGGACAGCTGTTTCGTCCTTCTTGGTGGATCTTGTTTCGAACCCTTACAATTTCGCAATTGGGATAACATTTCCGAAGATATCTCTAAAATTGTTTTTACTAGACCATATGGAAATAGTTAAATTTTGCAGCGCTTCGTTAACTGCTAATAAATTTTCTTTGTTACTGAATTATTTCCGGTAACCTATGATGACATTGTCGAAAACGGACTTCTCCACTTATAAGCCTACAAATCCAACCAGTAATATCCAAGCATCAATTTCTGTGCTCTGATTGGCTAAGAAGATGCCAATTAATCCTAAATAAGAGCCAAATTGTATCAGTTCAAAACCGTGAAATATATACCACAACCCGAGGAAAATTGAGCCCGGAAAGGCAGTACCATTTCAAAGCTCACTAAATTACGAAACTAGTTATAGCGAAATTTGTATAAAACGAAATAAATACAAAAGCGTTGAGGAAAAAAAACATAAACTTAAGCCTGAAGCGAAATATGCCGAGGCCAGTCGCCACGGCGCTGCATAATCCCAGTTAAAATATAATTTATTACTTTAAGCATAAAACACGAAGAAGAACCCAACAAGACGTCTAAGAAGCTCTCACATCTTATTTTTAAAGACAAAAGGTGCAGCATTCTTCTTTTGCGAAAGAAAAAGGTATAGGAACTCTTAAAGATTAGGTAAGATCGTTCACCAACAAAGTGCGGTAAGAGCTGTAAGAGGCAAATCTAACCTATACAAGCGCAATGAGGAAGCTAGAGTGCGAAGTGAGAAACAAAATTAAAACACAACAAAGCCAATAACTAAACGAAATAAATTACAAAAGCTTCAAAACAATGGAGCCCGTGTTTTCACCTATCCAAAGTATGACTTCTTGGCTGAAAAAATCTAACAAGCCAGCAGCAAATTCAAAGACCTACGATATTTTATAACTCTCTGTAAGGGTTTCCGAAGAATATCTAAGTCCTAAATTCGACAAGCGAGAGACCGCGTATAATCTAAGGGACTCTAAGAATAAAGTCAATTACTGTGCACAAACTATTATAAAAAAAGCTGTAGCCACAGTGGCGCTATTCTTTGGATCAGTCTTCCTTGTGACGTAAGGGAAGGAGAGTCCCTGAGGCAGTTAAAACGCCTACTCAAAAGAGATGTATAAGGCAAGGCATTCGTGGAAAGCAGCTGTTACCATGTTACCATAGCAACAGCATTTCGATGTCTTGACAGTTCAGCTGACGTATGTGCCGTTGTCGTGGTGAGGTTGCCTTGGTACCATAAATGGCTATAAACAGGAAAATTTAGTCATGCAAAAGGCACATAAAATTCAGTCATGTAAAAGACACAGAAAAGTAGTCATGTGAAAGGCAAAGATCTAAAAATGTTTTGTCTTGGTGATTGTTTGGTATATTTGTGAGAGAAAATTTTGATGGTCTTTTTTCTCCACCAGAAGCACGACGGTGTCGCGTCCTGTGTTGGTGACTTCACGTGCATCAATGGCTGCTGCAGGAACAATCCGTGTCTGAATGGAGGAACCTGTAATGAGATCTGTGAGCCCACCAGTGTTCGGTACAACTGCTCTTGTCCAGAACTTTTTCTTGGAAAACACTGCGAGATTCGCCAGCCGAGAAGTTGTCAAGACTACAAAGCAGCTGGGGTGGACAAGTCTGGATTGTACAAAATTATCGACAATACAAATCAAAGCCTGCAAGTGTTCTGTGATTTTAATTCGGAGCCTGGGTTTGCGTGGAATCTGGTCGAGTCGTTAAGCTTGTCCAACAAGCACCTTTTTAAGGTAAATATCCTAAATCAACTACAAGAGAACCTTCTGTCTGTTGAGGGCCTCTGTGCAAAAACGTTACTGTATAGGGAGCGAGGACTGTTTTCAAAAGAAATCGTGAGTCAGTCAGTCCACAAACCCTGAATTTCTCGGATAATGCGCATCCCGTCATAGGTCACAAAAAACATTTAGTCAAAAAACTATATTTAGTTTTCACATGGTTAAGCAATGTATTTCAATTTCGATTTTTGGACTAATTTTTGGTGATGTATAGATGAAATAAGCCGGTAAGCGATTGTAACAATTGCAAGAGAGACTTGAGGAAACTTGAAAAAAAGAAAGAACGTGAACATATTAAGTGAAAAATGAAACGACTTTTTTCATATATACTGGGGTTCAAGTTGTACTTTCTCCAATACGCCATTTGCGCTGAACTGACAACGGTCACATCATTGTCCTTTCCGGCTATAATTTTTCCTTTCTCCTCCGAGTGTTGTCTTGTACGATTACCTGTACAAAAACGTTACTGTCTAGGGGTAACATGCGAGGAATTGTTTGAAAAGCAATCGTGAGTCAGTCAGTCCACAAACCCTGAACTTGAGCATCACGTCATAAGTCACAAAAAACATTTAGTCAAAAAACTATATTTAGTTTTCTCATGGTTAAGCAACTATTTCAATTTCGATTTCTGGACTAATTTTTGGTGATGTAGATGATTATAACAATTGCAAGAAAGACTTGAGGAAAATTGAAAAAAAAAAAAACGTGAACATATTAAGTGAAAAATGAAACGACCATTTTCATATAAACTTGGGTTCAAGTTGTGCTTTCACCAATACGCCATTTGAGCTGAACTGACCGGCAACGGTCACTTCATTATCTTTTCTATCATTTTTCCTTTCTTCTCAGCGTGTTGTCTTTTACGATTACCTGGATTCAAGTGCAGTCAGCAGTGATTCCCCAAATTGGCAGGCGTTCCTGATTAAACGGAATTTCCTTGTTTGGCTCAGAGATCACTCGACTCACTGGCGGGCTACTTGCCGATACAACACAGATGGCACGGTATATACAGATTACTTGCGAGCCTCATTTGAAGACTTCGACATCGTCAGAGTAACACCCACAGTGGCTTCAAGCTGTCAAAAGTATGAGCTGGTCAACATCCGGGGAAATCAATGTGAGAATTGCACGGCATTGACCTGGTATCTAAAAGGCTCTGTGCATCTGCACATCGAAAGCAGTGCCTTACACCTTAATTGCGATTTTGATGGACGTCAGAGCGGTGATGTGGTAGGTAGCGAGGACAACTTTGGATATTATGGTACTGTAAATCCGAAATTTCGTTGTACTTCAAGCTCAGAAGCAACCACTCAGTTTTGGTTTGGTGGCAAGTGATTCCACAAACGCAGAACACTCAATATATGGCTTGTACTTTTCTTACTATCGGTATCATGTATCTATGAACGAACACGATATGAAGTATTTCTGTAAGTTAAACTGTAGTGTAATCTAATGCAGGCGTGCAATACCTATTCTTGTCCAATGTTACACTGCCGTAACTTGGGTCCTACTCCCCTTACGCTTCTCAGTCACTTTGCAAGCTGTATGGTAATGGCATAGTAACATTGAATTTAAAGTTCTGAACATGATCTACTTGCTCGGTAACGTTTTACATGTAACCTGCAAACTATTCGTTTTCAGTACGGAACGGGGTGTATGCCCTACAACTGAAGATTCCAGACCTGACTGACCTTAACATGTTACGACATATTCGCAAGTAAGCTATAATCCTAGTAAGTGTTGCCGCTCACTTTCAATGATTTTTCACTGAGTTGGCAAATTTTCCCCCCCTGAAAAACTTCCCTAAAT
>JAHPZR010013249.1:22500-30000 GCA_019787425.1 Platygyra sinensis
TCTCATTGTCTTTCTGTAAATCATAATCCAGAATTACGGTGTAATAGCCCTTTTCACGGTTAGCTTTGCTCATTTGCATCACAATAAAATCTAGCATGCGTGCGAGGCAATTTCGGGCTATTTTGTAGTTTTAGCCCAAAATTGCCTCGCATCCACGTTGGATTATATTGTAATGCAAATGAGGAAAATTAACCGTGAAAAGGGCTTATTGAACGATGTCAATCCATATTTATCCTGAGCACGTTTTTAGAGCCAATCTAAACAATCGCGAATTTCGCTGGTAAAATATCAATCCATGTTTTACTAGGCATCATCCTCAGCTCGGCGTCGTCGACGTCGTCGTTGCTTAAGCTCCCTTATTAAGCAGCTGGTTTTCACTAGCGCATAAGCATAAGCTTAAGCCCACATACGCAGAAGCAGTAAAATGTTGGTAATTAGCACCTTTTATTAGGGAAATTTCCAACAAAAGGCGCTAATTATCAACATCTTACTGCGTCTGCGTAAGTCGACCTATGCTTATGCTCATTGGTACCAGCTTATTTTGAGGCTATTGTAGAGAGGTGATTTAGTGTTTATCACACATCGTGTATGCATATACCAGGCAGGACGCTGTGAAACATTTGCATCTTTGCTGAAGAAGGCAGCAGTAGTAGCCGAATTATACGTCCAGAACCATATATTTTTTACCTAGTGTCAACTTTTTTATTTCTTTTTACCAAAATCGCGTATGCAAGTTAGTAGATTCAAGTTACGCCTTAGCACTACTGACAGAAACAGTTACCTGCACTAAGTAATGTAAAAAAAAGGTAGCATTTAATCCACCAACTAGTCTCTGTCTTTTTTAGCATAAGTTACGTTCCTGGTCACCTGGCTGTCGTTATTTGTCACGTTTTAGTTTGGTATACGTGCTGTATACATACATACATACATACATACATACATACATACATACATACATACATACATACATACATACATACATACATACATACATACATACATACATACATACATACATACATACATACATACATACATACATACATACATACATAATCTTTATTTAACGTGTGTGAAACACCAGAAGGCCGGAAAATCCCCAAAATGAATTGAAAATTTAACTACAACAATTTTTAAAACACATGCCAGCATAATTTAATATTTTAAATCCTCTTCAGTTTTTTCTCTTTGGCATCTCTAGCTGCAGATCACACACTCCCTTCCGTACTGAAAACGCTCAGCGGGTGTAGGCGTCATGTATGCGTCTGTACTCTTTATTTTATACAAATTAGCCAGTGCGCGTGAGATAAATGTTACAGTTAGTATAATTTATCTATCTAACTAAAACTGTTCGATTAATCTTCTACAGGCCATGCAAAGGGAATCTGAACATAAGTAAATCTAAGCTGGAAGGAAGTTGTATCCGTAGTATACGTAGAGGTTCGGCGACCCGAATGGCCGCCAACCGGAGCACCCGGCGGCATATCACAATAGCTTTCGGAACCCTTGAATTTCTTATCTCATGGTGACCATGGCTTCAATGATATTAAAAGTGATGATGCCCTGAACAAGAACAAGCCAAATGAACCCAAAGCTACAGTCCCCCAAAAGACGTCATTGCTTCATTACCTTATATAGGTCTCCAAAGTAGTCATATTACAAAGCGTCTAAAATCTTGTGTAAAACGTTTCTACGCTTTTGTTAATGTCAAAGTTACTTTTCAAAACACCCAGCGCATCAAATCCTTCTTCCCAAACAAGGACCGTCTCAACCGTTCAAAATTATTCAAAGTCTTTTATAAAGCAGAAAGGATGCGCAGTGCAATTGTGAGGAATAACCTTAATTAAGTAAGCCTTTTTTATTGTGTCACTTAACAGACAGTTATTGTTTGAATTGCGGTCTAAAATTTCTACTGCAGATGTTTGCTGTCTAGGCTCGAGACCCATATTGCTATAGTATAAATAAGATAAGATAAGATAAGAACTTTATTTACGTGTCAAAAAATATCTAGCGCACAACGTGCGCTAATTGGGGACACCTAAATTACCTAGTGCTAAAATTAATTTAAAAACTACAAGATATGAAATTTATGTGTAATTGAATTGCGGTCTAAAATTTCTACTGCAGATGTTTTCTGTCTAGGCTCGAGACCCATATTGCTATAGTGTAAATAAGATAAGATAAGATAAGATAAGATAAGATAAGATAAGATAAGATAAGATAAGATAAGATAAGATAAGATAAGATAAGATAAGATAAGATAAGATAAGATAAGATAAGATAAGATAAGATAAGATAAGATAAGATACGAACTTTATTTACGTGTCAAAAAATATCTAGCGTCTCACTGTCAATTGGACAATCATTTTCGGCTTCCGATATTCGTCATTAGAAACATATCAAATTTGTTTATTTATAATCTAACATCACCAGGCCTGATGCATCAGACACAACCAAACATGATTTGGTCAATGATGTCTTCGTTTCTCCTTACAGTCTTGGGGGTTAATGGAGATTGTTTAGCAGGAAAATGTCAAAGAATCTCCCTCGACGTGTACCGAGATGCCGTACAAGACTCAGAGTTCGTTGGACATGTATTTCACAATTCTGTCACGTTAAACCCAATTCAGTGCTACACCTGGTGCATACATGACTGTCGGTGTTTGTCTCTGAACTACAAGGAAAACAACGACCATAAATACTGCGAGTTGAATGAAGGAAATCACTTTACCAACAAAAGCTCTCTCAAACACTTTCCTGGATCACGTTATTACATCCTACGAAGGGATCGCGGTTCGGAGGTAATGTAAAGTTCTTTGCTATTTACGTACTTGTATGGAACTAAATACAACTCATTCCCTTGCGGTTTGATAATTTCAAATCTTTAATCGAACAAAAGGATGCACGAACATCACTAGCTATTTAGATATATACCATGTTTCCTAACAGCAGACTCTTAAAGTAGTTTTTATTGGTAAAACAAGTATGTCGGATAAATTCATTACCTTTTAGCATCAAGCAGAAAATTTGAAAAACGAGAAACTGCAAGGGCCCGCAAACGACTAAACAATAAACGCTGCCAACATAGGATCTACAAGAGATCTAATTAATAAGTAAAACAAAAAAAGAAATGCAAATACGGTAGCCGGACTGCAAGGCTGATACTACTGAAAGACTTTTTGAGACACCAAACATGACATGAACCGATAAAGCAGGATCGCAACAGTGGACAGCTGTTTCCTCCTTCTTGGTGGATGTTCTTTCGAAGCGGGAAAATTTCGTAATTGAGAACACATTTTCGAAGATATCTCTAAAATCATTTTTACCAGGCAATATTGAAATACTTAAATTTTGCCGCGCTTAGTTGCTTTGCTAATGATTTCCAATAACCTATGATGACATTTTGGAAAACGGTCTCCCCACCTACAAATGCTAACAGTAATATACAAGCAACTCTGATTGGCTAAGAACATGTCAATTAATCCCAAATAAGAGCCACTCGGCATCAGTTCAAATCGGTGAAATATATTAAAATGGTTGACAACCTGGACAAAATTGAGCTCGACAGGCAGTACAATTACAAACCTCACAAAGGTACGAAACTAGTCATCGCGAAATGTGTATAAAACGAAATAAACACAAAAGCCTTGAGGAAAAAAACATAAACTTTAATAAGCTTGAAGCGAAATATGCCGAGGCCAGTCACCACGACGCTGCATAATCGCAGTTGAAAAATAATTCATTACTCCGAAGCAGCTGTCACATCTTACTTTTGAAGACAAAATGTGCAAGCATTATATTCTACTTTTGCGAAATAAAAAGGCATAGAAACTCTTAGAGATTAGGTAAGATCGTTCACCAACAAAGTGCACCAAGAGCTGTAAGAGGCAAATCTAACCTGTACAAGTGCAATGAGGAAGCTAGAGTGCGAAGTGAGAAACAAAATTAAAACACATTAAAGCCAAAACCTAAACGAAATAAATTACAAATACTACAAAACAATGGAGCCCGTGTTTTCACCTATCCAAACTATGACTTATTGGCTGAAAAAATCTAACAAGCCAGCAGCAAATTCAGACCTACGATATTTTATAACTCTCTGTAAGGGTTTCCGAAAGAATATTTAAGTCCTACATTCCACAAGCGAGAGCCGCGTATAATCTAAGGGACTCTGAGAATAAAGTCAATTACTGCGCACAAAAATTATAAAAAAAAGCTTCAGCCATAGTGGCGCTATTCTTTGGAACAGTCTTCCTTGTGACGTAAGGGAAGGAGAGTCCCTGACGCAGTTTAAACGCCTACTCAAAAGAGATGTATAAGGCACGGCATTCGTGGAAAGCAGCCGTTACCATGTCACCATAGCAACAGCATTTCGATCTCTTGACCGTTTAGCTGACCTATGTGCCGTTGTCGTGGTGAGGTTGCTTTGGTACCATAAAAATGGATATAAACAGGAAAATTTAGTCATACAAAAGGCACATAAAATTCAGTCATGTAAAAGACACAGAAAAGTAGTCATGCGAAAGGCAAAGATCTAAAAATGTTTTGTCGTGGTGACTGTTTGATATATTTGTGAGAGAAAGTTTTGATGGTCCTTTTTTTCCACCAGAAGCACGACGGTGTCGCGTCCTGTGTTGTTGATATCACGTGCATCAATGGCTGCTGCAGGAACAATCCGTGTCTGAATGGAGGAACCTGTAATGAGATCTGTGAGCCCACCAGCGTTCGATACAACTGTTCTTGTCCGGAACCGTTTCTTGGAAAACACTGCGAGATTCAGCGCAGAAGTTGTCAAGACTACAAAGCAGCTGGGGTGGACAAGTCTGGAATGTACAAGATTATCGACAATACTAATCAAACCCTGCAAGTGTTCTGTGATTTTAATTCGGAGCCTGGGTTTACGTGGAATTTGGTCGAGTCGTTTAGCTTGGCTAACAGCTCCTTTTTTAAGGTAAATATTCTAAATGAATTAGAAGAGAATCTTCTGTCTGATTTATACTAACTTGAATGCCTCTAAAAACACGTTACTGTACAGGGGTAACATGCGAGGAATTTTCTCAAAAGAAATTGTGAATCAGTCAGTCTACAAACCCTGAACTTTCCCGGATAATGAGCATCATGTCATAAGTCACAAAAAACATTTAGTCAAAAAACAATATTTAGTTTTCTCGTGGTGAAGCAACTATTTCAATTTCGATTCTTGGACTAATTTTTGCTGATGTATAGATGAAATAAGCCGGTAAGCGATTATAGCAATTGCAAGAAAGACTTGACTGTTGAGGAAGCTTGAAAAAAAAAACCTGAACAAATTAAGTGAAAAATGAAACGACCGTTTTCATATATACTGGGGTTCAAGTTGTACTTTCACCAATACGCCATTTGGGCGGAGCTGACAACGGTCACTCCATTATCTCTTCCATCATTTTTCCTTTTTTCTCAGCGTGTTGTCTTTTACGATTATTTGGATTCAAGTGCAGTCAGCAGCGATTCCCCAAATTGGCAGGCGTACCTGATTAAACAGCATTTCCTTGTTTGGCTCAGAGATCACTCGACTCACTGGCGGGCTACTTGCCGATACAATACAGACGGCACTGTATATACAGATTACCTGCGAGCCTCATTTGAAGACTTCGAAATCGTCAGGGTGACACCCACTGTGGATTCAAGCTGTCGAAGGTACGAGCTGGTCAACATCCGGGGAAATCAATGTGAGAATTGCACGGCAGCGACCTGGTATCTGAAGGGCTCTTTCTCTCTGCACATCGACAGTAATTACCGTCAATCACCCCTCGTTTGCGATTTCGATGGACGTCAGAGTGGTGATGTGGTACCTGGCGAGGACAACTTTGGATTTTATGACTATGTAAATCCGAAATTTCGTTGTACTTCAAGCTCAAAAGCAACCACTCAGTTTTGGTTTGGTGGCAGGTGATTCCACAAACGCAGAACACTCAATATATGGCTTGTACATACGTTACTATGGGTTTCATTTATCTATGAACGAACACGATATGAAGAATTTTTGTAAGTTAAACTGTAGCTTAATCTAATGCAGGAGTCCAATACCTATTCTTGTCGAATTTTACATTACCGTAACTCGGGTCCCCTCTTAAGCTTCTCGATACCTTTGCAAGCTGTATGGTAGTGGCATAGTAACATTGAATTTAAAGGCCCAGTATTGGCCATTATGCTTTGCGCGCCTCTGTTGTTGTTTCAATTTTCACGGGAGCGAGGCGTCCATTGTTATTAAAGAGTTCTATTCTGGCCGCAAACAAAAGCCTCAGAATTTTCAACATCACAAAAATGGCCGCCAAGAGATCGCAGCGTGCAATAATCAATGGGCAATACCTGGTCTTTAAAGTTTTCACGTGATCCACCTGCTTGGTAACTTTTTACATGTAAACTGCAAACTATTCGTTTTCAGTACGGAACGGGGTGTAAGCCCTACAACTGAAGATTCCAGGCCTGACCAATATATGTTACGACATATTCGCAAGTACTAAGCTATACTCCTAGTTAATGTTGCCGCTCACTTTCAAGGATATTTTGGTTAGTAAAGTTTCCGCCCTGAAAAACGTCCCTAAATGTGTTAGTATCTTTCCAGACTAAACTGTGGAAGTGAGAACAATGAAAATCAAGCATTTATTGAAACCTAAGGAAAAAATTTACAAATTCATCACTGGCATAAAATATTAAATGTTCTTCATCTAAGTGTTGAACTACTATATATGTAACTATTCCTAAATATTTGATTCTTTTTAAGGGCAGTTAAATAGACTCAGAAGACATTATCATGCATGGGTAAGCGATATTCGGAGCCAATTTTCCCTTCTCAGGGAACTCTAAATCCTAACCCTTAGCAACTGACTGTTTGCAATTATGAATTTAACCATTAGTCTACCATGGCATGCAATAGATTAGGCTAATTTTCACTTGTCGGTAAGCCCCAAGCCATTACCCATAACAATTGACAATTGATGAAAGATATCAAGACTGTAAAGCAGTTTGGTGGACAAGTAATAGAAAATTATAAATAATAGATTACAATATTTAGAGAAGAAGCCATCAGCAGGTAATCAGTCTCATCAGCTGGTTTTCATGTGAGTCCTCTATCCTGTCGAATTGGAATTTGGAGTGTTGGTTTTTGTGGAGGAAGAAAAACCAAAGCACCCGGAGAAAAACGCAAGGAGATGTCAGGGGAAAATATAGCAATGGTGTTGAAAATAGGACTTCTACTTTGTTGGAGAATTGTTTGGCTAAAATATGCCAAACTTCCATTATGTTAGGAACAGTGGCTTGCGATAAGCAATCTATATTGTGTTTTATAACATAGCTAGCAGAGCCACGCAATCAAATTTAGTATACGTAAGCGTGCTTAAAATCCCGATGGTGCACTCTCGCGCTGATGGCGTGAGCAAATCGCTTTGCCAGAAAATTTTTTTTTCGCGCGAGCGGCCATTGTTAGCGTGGGGAAAAATATTCAGATATTTCGCGACAATA
>JAHPZR010013249.1:35000-36018 GCA_019787425.1 Platygyra sinensis
TATTTCAGTTGCACAGTTCAGACGACATTTACTGCACAGGACATCATCTCTTCCAGCTTTTTTACTGTAAAAGGGATCTTTATGTTGGCGATGAAGACGGGTAACTTTTTAATTATTGAAGGTAGTTGGTTTCTGAGTTTCTGCGCAAGCTAGCTGACGTGAGATGGGGAAACTGCTTTTTAAAAAGTTTGAGTTTGAATAAAAATGAATTTGTCTAATTCTTTTGCTTTTTCTTTGCTCGATACTCCAGAAAACTTCACTTAGTAACACCAAATGAATTTCTTTAGCTCGTTAGAGGAATGTATGGCTTAAAAGTCAAAACATTGAAGTGACTCGCCAGCAAACGGAACACAGTCGCTGTGTGCTGGTTTCCATGGCAATTTTTTACATGTACTAGGATTTTATGTTTTGATCAAAAGAAGAGTAGTGTATTTCTCCCCATTAGCTGCAAGTAAATTGCCATACTGCCATCTCAAAATCGCATTTAGTTTATGCTGTCTGGGAGTTGAATTGCTACAAGTGAGAAGTTAGAAAAGTTGTTGAACATTTTAATTGGCAAATTTATGGTGGATTACTGTTTACTTACTCTTATCCTGTATTATAATCCATCAAATATTTTTGCTTGCGTGATTGGTCTAAATGCGTTGCATGACTGAATAATCCCTGGGGAATATTTGATTGATATTCGTTAAATTATTTTTGAAAATCCATGTGTTGCAAGAAATATTTGAAGGAAAATAAACACTATAGCTCCTCTTTGGTGTGAAAATAAGCTCGGATATTTGTCCTTGAACATGATCTGTTCCTTAAAGCTCTCGGAAAACTGTTTGCTTGTCAGAATAGATAACGTCCTCTGACAAATATGCAAGCATATTTTCGCGGCAAATGGAGGCTATTGTATTTATAACAATCATTTTACTTAGCTCTTGGTCCTTTAAAACATGACACAACAACAATCTCCCAATTTAATGCTAATATGCCTTCTATTTTAACTGTCTCAGCTTGGCATCGTTTACAC
>JAHPZR010013250.1:5000-35000 GCA_019787425.1 Platygyra sinensis
CGTTTAAATCAAATCAGCCGAACGTATTCATTCGAGTCGACTAAAATTGGTATTTGATTCCGGTGCATGTAAAATGCGACGTTTAAACCAGGCCTAATTTGTGTTTGCTTGAATGGGAATTTAACACACGTCGCTCGCGCTCAGCAATTTTATTCGGCAAAAAATGCGGCGTTTAAATCAAATCAGCCGAACGTATTCATTCGAGTCGACTAAAATTAGTATTTGATTCGGCGCATGTAAAATGCGACGTTTAAACCAGGCCTTAGCCTGCGAACAGGCTCCTGGAGGAGCAAGCGCTGAGCAAACATTCGGCGCGAAGCGCCGATTATTGAACATGAAAATGGCATCCAAATAGAATCTACGAAAGATTGTTGTCTTAGTTTTAGTAGCATTAAGCCGTTATTGTTGTAGATCGAGCTTGTTGAGAAATAGTATTCCTGTCTACGAGCTTTTTTCCAGTAATTTTTCAGAAGAAACTGTCAAGAGAAAATAAGATGAATTTGTCATAGTTTACATCGTCAGAAGATCTTTTCTTTATGTTTATCTAATTCATCGTTTAGTTGATGAAAATGAATAAATTCAAATTCTAAAAAAAAAAAAAAGAAACCAGAAAGCCAAACTCCATGCCATTCCTGGTTTTCCGGCGGGGATCATTTGTGGACCACATCGGGAATCATTTGCGGTCCTGATTGGGGATCATTTCCGGTCCGGGGATCATTTCCGGTCGGGGATCATTTTCGGCGCTGTACACTACCAAGACTGACTGATTTTTTGACACTAATCAATATTTATTTCCTGGTAATGAAGGGCAAAAGGGGATTAGTGATCCCACCTTTTGGGCTCTTTGGGCATGCGCGAAAGTCAGAGAGGTGTTACATCGAAGAGATGCTTTGTTTTACGTGCGAAAATACGCTCAAACGAAACTGTACGGGAATCGTCAGTTCGAACGGCTAGATTAATAGGTTAAACTCAAATGGCCCTGGCTTGCTTACGGGGCTACTGAAAATTCAGTCCACTGGGAAAAAGTCCTTTTAATTAAACCTATCTTAAATCTCGACAGAAGCACATCACTTAGATAGGTGATATGTGAGCCCAAGGCGAGGGTCTTAACCGAGAGGTTCCTGCAACAGCTAACGATAAATATTTTGGCTTTTTACGACCAATGGCTACTTGATTTTCCTTATGGGCATCAGAAATCTTCGGAATTAATTTTGCTTGTTTAAAAAAAGTTAAAAGATTTTAGAAAAGATTTTGATTTTTGATAGTCGTGGGTAAAATTAATTACAGATAATATATTTTTACAGCTAACGGTTAAAATTTTCCAATTAACTTTTACACCTAACGGCTAAATTTTTCACTCGATTTAGGGCTAATGGTTACCCCATTGAGTGCTGACGTGATTGAAAATTGAAAAGTTCGAACAAGTGAACAGTAAACAGTAAACCTAACCGGATAGTAGTTTTAACTTTAAAAATCTGAAAAAGTTACTCGTTCTTTGGCAAAAAACGTGACTGTCGAACATTGAAGGAAGATTACTGATTGCAAATAGTTTGTTAGAGATAAATGAACTTTCCTTTCATGATCAAGCTAAATACACACCGACTGGACAAGTCTTAATTAATGTTGTCAAAGATAAATGCTACAAACTGTAATAAAAAATGTCAAGTATAAGGAGAATCTCCACGCAAGAGCATGATTGAAAAACTGAACTTAGACTGACCAAGTGCCATTTTCCTGGGGGGAGGGGGGTGGGGGCGAGAAGACACAATGGCGTTTCCAGTTTTTCCCCCGAGAGGGGGCGTAAAGCTGGTATGTTCAGGTTGCAGAGTTAGTGGGACATGCCTTCGAATGTTTCAAATTGAGAACCGGAATACAATCGTTGAAAACTGTTACACCAGAAATACTAGCAATGTAGAAATTACAATAAGGCACCCTTCCATAGTGTTTGTTTTTATTCCCGCCTTAATATTCACAATCTTTTTCAATTTGTTTTTATTTCTGTTTTTTTTTCTCCAAAATAGGAGTTGCTAGCTGCCTAATCTAACGTCAAGCACCGAAGAGTCCTAAGTATGTGAGCTGGCTTTCTTTAGGGACCATATTCAAGTTAACCCGCGCGGACCTTACACACCAAGTGAGTGAGTGAATCGAAAAGCAGCTGACAAATTAATTTTTGAAAAGTGACTGGAGTGGT
The DNA here is from genome assembly GCA_019787425.1 of Platygyra sinensis. Classification (NCBI taxonomy): domain Eukaryota; kingdom Metazoa; phylum Cnidaria; class Anthozoa; order Scleractinia; family Merulinidae; genus Platygyra; species Platygyra sinensis. The sequence continues at coordinate 7,192 of JAHPZR010013250.1, forward strand.
GTGGACATGAGGCCGTTTGACGTCATGGCAATTTTAAATGCTAAAACGTGACGGAAAACACAAACAAAGCCTGCCAATGTGTTATTTGCTGACTTGCTTTTAAATTGAAAAGAAACTCTAACTTGACATATAATTTTGGTCATGTTTAAATAATCTGACTTGCAGAAATGCACGATCGCAATCCCTATAAATGATCGTTTTGCCTCACGTTCCGAATATTTCACACCCTCTGCAACAAAGATTTTTGTTTTACCATGTCTAGCAATTTTGTTTTTCACATGTTTTTCACAACAACACCGATGAGCTGCTTTATTTTAACATGAATAGCTCTTTTAACGAATCTAAACTGGCGAATAACACCGGATACGAAGCTGAAAGAGAAATCCTCAAAAATCGTTTTCTCGTCATCTGCCTCATCTCGGCCATTTACCTTTGTGTTCTATCAGTTTTAACGACTGTTTCAAATGGTGTTCTGCTTGTAGTATTGTACCAAGATCCTTTCAAGAGCTTTCGACATCCTCCCAGCATCTTCATCATTGGGTTAGCAGTAGCAGATTTCTTCACTGGTATCGCAGTGGACCCGTTATTTGCCTACTTCTACTTCGAGCTATACAAGGACACGATAAGCAGCGAGCGATACAACTTCACTTTAAAAGCCGCAGGTTTTCTCTCCAGTATAATAATGAACGTGTCTTTTTTAACAATTCTGTTTTTGTCCTGGACGCAGTTCATTGCTATAACCTTCCCATATCGCCACAAACAACTTGTCACAACTGGACGCGTGGTCGCTTGCATATGCGGGATATGGACTTACTCGCTGCTGTTCTCGTGCACGCTTTTAATGGGCGTGCCAGAAAAGATTTTCCAAAAACTAGACGTATTTTTTAACCTTTCCCTTATCAACGTCCTCGTTTTGGTCTCCTACATCGCCTTGCACGTTTCATACCGACGCCAGATTGCTCGCTTGATTCCTACACAAAATAATGCAATACGGATCGCTGATACTTCGGAACAACGCCGAAGGAAAGATCAAAAACATTTTGTGGTTGTGAGTTCACTTCTAGCGACTTGTCTGCTCGTTTTCATTGCACCCGTGACAGTAATGTGGTATTTGACATTATACTGGACTCCGAAAACTGACGAAGAAAGAGTGAAGGCTACAATGGCAAATGTCATTGTAGATGCAACTCTATTTATGAAGTTCTTAATCGATCCATTTATATACGCTTGGAGACTTCCCAAGTTCAGAGAGGCAGTGAAAGCGATTTTCACTCGAAGGCGCCGATCTTTTTCAGTGGGAGCACTAAATGTGCATAATTTAAACATTCATGCTTCTACAAGTAGAGTTAACTGAAGCCAAAAAGGAATGTTTACTTCACGAGAGGATCGCGGCTGGATCTAATGAAAAAAACTAGCAAAAACAACTAACACAAATTAATGTTATTGTAAACGAAAGAAGAAACTTTAATATCAGAGTTTAACCACTGAAGAGTGGTGTAAATTTGTCCAAGTTTTATTTTGCCGTACATCAGTATTCCCTGAGTGATGCTTCATGTACATCGCAGTTGAATAATTAAAAAAAATTTAGAATCAGCCGAGAAAGAATTTAACTTTCTGAGTCTGAAATAAAAACGTGACTTCAGTCATCACAGAACAATGATGCATGAAATGAACACCTACTTTACCCGCTTGAAGCGCGATTCAGCAAAATGTGTATTTACATTCAATTTGACGAAGCACCTACAACGTAATGACAAAATTTGTTTGGTACAGGACACGTTCAGACCAAATTCTGAATTTGAGTATTCAGGAGGTTAGTGAGATATCGCAAAGTACACGTTAGTCAATCGATGTATCATGAGTAGTATTTAAATTAAAATTCTGCGGGTATGCTCTCGCATTCATAAACGTATTTAAAATTGCTATTTGCCGGACAACATTTGCTTTTAGTGCATATGTCAAGGGTTAATTTTGCCGTTGCAGTTTCACCTGCAGAACAGGCTTCATTTTACCGAAAATTTTGAATAAATGAAAATAAAACCAGCCAGTGAGCTCCGGAGAAATCACAGAAATCAGATATGTTTAAGCTAAACACTCGTTCTCGGGCAAAAACTGCTGAGAAATTGAACAATCAGTGATGTCGCGAATATAACTAATTTGCTAGAGATAAATGAACTTCCCTTTCGTGTCCAAGCTAAATACACAGATAGACAGGCTTTATTGTTGTCAAGATTTAGATCATTTTACGAATATTTAAAAAGATAAGTGCTACAATTAGAACAAAACCGGGCTTTTCTCTATCACCAATTTGTTAGGAAACTCGCCTCTCAACAAACCACTTTTTTCACCAAAGACTACTTCACAAATACTAGGGTGTTCTTAATGCCGGCAACTTCAAACAATAGTTTCAACTCTGATTTACTTCCGACGCTCCAATCATGTCGGAACCCTTCCCTCGTTCGCAGTAATAACCATTTATTAAAATTCTGCTGTACATCCTTGTGCACGTGGGAGGGCAAAAATTGCGACCCATTGGTTAAATTCTGTCTCATTACCCACGTAAATAATTGTCACTTAATATCGCGAGAAAATGATCGTTTCAGAGCGAAATCGATGCAAACACACAAAAATATATATCTGCTAAATACACGACAGCTTCTGCATTAAATCAACGTGTAGAAGTATCGCAAAATTTAAAATAAACCGACACAAGAATTGAAAGATAAACCGAGTCAGGATGTTATCAATATAATAGACAAGGTCAAAAACAGAGATTGATTCTATTTAATTCTACTGAACGTTTGAAAAAACAAAACGTGTTCGTAATATAAATTAAAAACGTAAAACTGTCGGAGGAATCAATCTTATTCATGGACAATTTAAGGGTTGACGTTTTGTCACATTTCGGCACATGTACAAGCTATAACGTTAATTAAAAAGCCCGTTCGATTGCATGAAAGTTGCGAAGCATTAATCGAAAGCATTCAGATGTTAGGTCTCGTCCACCTTACGGCGGAGAAATTTGACAACGAGGCTTCATTTCTACAGTTCACACTGATCTTTCATGAAAACGGAGCTTTCCGAAAACGCACTTCACACCCGAGAACCGTCTACACTAATCCTCAGTCACGACAACGGAACTTGTCAGGAATACCCTTTCAAGGAGTACTGGTTGAATTTGAGTGTGGACAGAAAATGGTTTGAAAATTAAGTTTTTTTTTTTAAAAAACGACGGCATCACAAAAATCAGTGTCATGCGAACATGTGATTTCGCTGCCAGAGGTTTCCTCATCAAACGCAAATCCAAAATGAATGTTGATTGTTGCGTTTGAAAATTTCAAGTATCATCAAAAAAATAAATAAAGAAATAGAATGATAAGTTTTCAGAGCGAAAACACTGTTTGAAATTTCTCCCTCCGGCCTAGTATGGACGGATTAGGAATTTTATCAGTTGACTTTTCGGAAATTTTGAAGTCTCAGAAGTTTGTTGGATAGATAGTTCTGCTTTCGAGATGCCTTAAAAATCCGAAAAACTTCGAACTAATTTAATTGTAGCATTTGAAACAGTCGCCGGACAAAATTTTCTCCAGGTAATAAGTTAACATAGACGAATTAACCTCTTCTAACTTTAGCAAGAATCAGTAAAACATTCGTTTATCATATGAATCATTAATAGATACCAACTGGTTTCGGTTCTGATACAAAATGGGCCATCCAAATCAAGTCTTTTTAAACAATTATTTTGAGAGGTTTTCTACACAGAACGGCTGATTTCTTCTCTTAAACTACCTTACGAGTTATTGCAATTATTCCTTCGCTTTTATCGAATTAAAGACTAAATCTTTCTGTGGTTGTTTTCAATGCTGGCAAAACATCCTTCATATGCTCTTTTTTTTTCTCGAAAGCCAAAATTGATAAATACTGTATTATTTTTGTCAGATAGTTGTGTGAGGCACTGTGTCGAACTGTGGACTAAGAGTTTGGTTACTGCAGTCCACGCGCCGAATTAAGCTGATATAGAGGATAGATGTCGAGTTGAACGCGAGAAGATAAAATTCATATCCACAAAGCGGGCATGTAATATTCTGTTTATTATGTAAACATACTAATGACGACGTTTTTGACGATTTTCCGAAGAGTTCCGATCACTTTCCGAAGATTTTTCAAAACTTGTTCGGAAGGAAAGACGAACGTTTCCGAACATTTTTCGGACATTTCCCGAAGATTACCGAAGATTTCCGAGGAGGGGCCGATAATGTTTCGATCATACAGCAACATGTCTAAGTACTTTTTAAGGGATTATGTAACCATAGCAATGGTGATCATTTTAGTAGCTATGGCAACACCAATATCCTCACGTGTGTAAGATAAAAATAGTATCTTCACTGCGTGCGATATATATATGATTTTTTAGTAAAAGAAAAAATCCTGGTATTTCACAGATTTTTATGTAATAATTATATTTTCAATATACGTTACATGGATCTAAATTCTTAAAAATAACTTCAAACGAAATGTAAGGAAAACCGGCAACTGAAGGGGGACGAATGTTTTAAAATCGACATTGAGACTGACAACGTTAAAAGACTCGGACAAATTGCGCTTAAAATAGCGAAATTCAACTGAGGAATTTTCTATCGGACAGACAATTGGCCACCAGAAATCCCAAGCTGCCTTGCAGCCGGCAAGACTGTGGCCACCTGAAGACTTGTGGGTAGCTAGAGCAGGTCAACAATTTCCAAACGGGTCGCGAGACGCTACCAGAAATTAAGTTTCGTTGCATCCTGAGAAGAACTGGAAGCGATTAAGGTACGATAAATATAATTGCTTATGGCAGTCAATTCGCTTTAAAAATTAATTTTTCTTTTTAAGATTTGTTTAAATCGATTGACCGAAAATATCAATGTCCAGTGTTAAACGGCGTTGTGACTATGGTGTTCATTAATTACTGGAATTATTTGATATTCAATTTAGCTGCACAACGGCTTTGTGACTACATTTAGGCCTACCGCCTGTTCCCCTTCCCCCATGGTGTACCACCATAGTTTGAATAATTCTTAAAGAGACAGTAGAATTTAAAATTGATAAATTTACAAGTGTGATCCATAGCCAAACTCTCCCTACTGATCACGGTACCACTTTGTCACATGCACAAAGGCAGGGGGATGGGGGACTAGTGGTAAACAAGACCCACCCTGCAGGTGACGGAGCCTCGCGGTTTTACCGCTCCATCTCTGAGGCTGCGTCCACGCTATTTGGAAACGTATGGGGCTGCCATATTGTAGAGGCGGATATGCTTGCCGGAAAATCTCATCTAGGCCTCTAAGGAGTGCAATCTAGTTTTAAAGCAGGAAGGCAAATAAAAGCTACGGCAACTGACATGACAGTGAGGTCACCGCTCTCGAATGCCTTTATCATGATTATCTACAAAGAAATTTTACAAAATTCATGCCTAGTCGATCTAACCATCAACACAACATGACAGCGTGTTTTTCCTTTCTTTCTTTATGTGCGGTACTTGGAGATACCTTGATGGATAAAAACATTGGCGTGCTGTCCTGAAAACCTTCATTCTCGTCCCCGGAGAACGCGTTCCTTTTGGTCAGCACCAAAGATTGCGACTCCTAGGACGGTCCAAAACCAAAAGTCTGCGATTCACGGACTTCCCGTAACTCTGCGCATGCTCAGAGTTAAGTCTGGCAAATCTGATTGGCTAGTAGTACGAAACGAATTCTCGGCGCATGCTCAAACATCGGATCCAGCCAAAGGTCGACCAAAAGCAACGCAGCCTCTGGAAATGAGAAAGAAAAACCCTATGTTCAACCAATATTTACACGTTAGATCCCTTTGCCCAAATTTTTACCCCCAAACGACATGACGAGTTTCATAGCCCATCTCCCTTTTACCCCACACCCCCTTCCCTCCTGAGCAGGCTCAAGGGACCAAATAATCCATCAAGGCCAGAATATTGTTTTGATAGACCTCGAAATTCTTAGAACTAACATTAAATGAAATGTATGAGATTCCGTAAGGAGAACTGAGACTTACTGATACCTTCGAATGCTGAGCTCTGTCTTTTACTTTATTCACAGAAAAATGTCACCGGCTGCATGTCAGCACAAAGCTTGGTTTCAAGGCATTTCTCGCTATGTCTTGCGTGCGCAATCACTATGGTTATCTTAACAATTTACTCGGGTAAGAATTCGTGTTCTGCTGATAAATAAATATGATTCGTAATGTTACGGTCGTTCCAAAATGTTTCCAACATCGCGATCGAAGTTTCCGCCGGCCATCTTGGATTCAAATACCGCGAGACCCTGGGAACTAATTATGACCCTTTTCTTTTTTTTATTCAAGGTTACAGCTGCACAAGAAACATTAATGCCATTAATGTGGAGAAACCTCGGGACCTTCGATCTCTCAGCAAGGTTGGTCCAAATCAGACCGGTGGGCATAATAAGGAAAATACTAGCCCTTGTTTAAAGGACGTTTTCAAAGACATTTTACTCGTTGTTGTGTACAATTATCCATTTTACGACAGTATACCTCATCTTGTTGCTTTGTACAAACCTGCTTTCCCTCATCTGTTATTCTGTGGTCCATCCCACAATACAACGCGTCCAGGCATTCTCACAGTTGATATCTACAGAGGCATTCTGGGATATGAGTGCCTTGGACGAGCAATTAGGGAACATCCGGGATATAAAGGATATTTTTACATCAGCGATGACGTCATGCTAAATTATTGGAATTTCCCGGATTTTGACAGGGAGAAGATTTGGGAGTCGTCGTTTACGTTCGGTTCAACTCCGGTTTACGAGCCGGCGAGCACCAATTGGTACTGGTGGATATCACCGTACGGTTTGAACACCTGCCGAAGAGCTTGCGAAGATGTCGCGAACATGAACTTTGGGCCGAAGAAGCTCAATGTTAAATATCATTTAAACACTCTCTTTAAGAACAGTAACGGAACACTGCGATGCTTTAGCGGTCGCTCAGATATCTTATACATACCTCAAAGCACGCGAAGCGTTTTCCATCCTTTCAGAAACGTTTTACGAGCGTAAAGTTTTTTCTAGAAATTGCCATACCGACATGATTCGCTTTCTGGAGAGAACGAGATGATAGGTCAACTTCCTGGCTATTACATCCCTGGGGATGTGAGACGAGGCGACCCCGAGTGACAGGACAGCAGGTTTTTCTGGTTTGTTTACTTCCCAGAAAAACAAGTTATGGTTCATTCATCCTTTTAAACTTCATCAGCAGGAACTTCGACAGCAAGTTTAACTTGATTATGTTAAGTTTATTCTCATAGAGAAGGTCCGAACGTTAACAAATTGCAAGCCAAAGCTCTTGAAGTGGACAGGCAGTCCACATAAGAAGAAATGCTATGAATTTATATAGCTGGACTTCTGTAACGCTCGAGGTGTTACTAACGGCGCGTGATATGGTCTAATAAGCATTGCCTCACACTTACCTTTTGTGATTACTGATTAAACGTTACGATTCCACCTGTCACAATACTTGCTAGGTCTTGGTTGAAAACGTTTTTACGGCGCACTAACATCTTTCATGCCAGCATGGATCTGTATCGTCAGCATGCATGCAGCACCACTTCTACAATCAAGCACTAGTGCCAACCTACGATGATAAATTTATACGCATACCATATATGTCTGGATTTATGAAACGAGGCTAAAGGAGGGATATCACGTACTAAGCGGGCGTTTTTTTCCTCGCCAGGAAAACTCTCCAAAGGGGACGATATCAAAAAATTAAAAGGAAAGTCAGTCCTTTTTCCTTCTTTTACCCGTTTATCTTCCTTTCATTGCCGTCCTGTCTCTAGTTTTCGCCCGTTTTCATGGCCTGAAGGCGGCCTTAAGAGTTTAGAGAAATCCCGGTGAAATGAGGGTTATAGGGGTTGGGCTCTTTAGCACGTTTTCATAAATCCAGACATATATATATAGTAGATACTATTTGACTGAAGCTATTTCAAACGTAACACGGGGACGTTACCCTGAAGGTTTCGTTTCAAGTCGAAGAAGTCAGGCACACCTTTTAAGACGCGGAATCCGCCAGACGTTGGAGTAACAAGTGGACAAAAATCTTGTACCAAGATTATTTACATTGTATTGCAAACTTCTGTAGGCTCTTTTAATTATCTTCTCAAAACAATTCATTTCTAGCAACACCAAACGTCGAAAACGAATGTTGAATTCGTATGAAACGCTTAAAAGTTTTGGTGAAATGAAACTGATGATGGAATTTTGCCTGTGTTTCCACAAAATCACTGAACTTTGAAATTTATTTTCTCTCGTTCCCGTGGGAAATTATTTTTCGGTGTTATTTCAGGCAATTATTTATGTATTTAGCTTTAAAAAAATGTAAAAATGACTGTAAAATATTTAAAATTACTCTGGTACAGATTTTTGTCCACTAAAACCTGAAATTGCTCCATCTTCTATCCGATTTCGCTTCTTACAAGATCTTGTCCTGTTCTTCTCATCCCTTCAACTATTTCGTTAAATTTTCCTTTTAAGATCATTTTTGTGTATTTTGCTTTGGGGGGGGGTCCAATTTTAGCACAATTTTAGACCAAAACTTCGGATCAATATCAGTATCTGGCAGCTGCGCACCTACCCCTCCGCTAACCCAACCATGTTGGTCATAAGTTTAATAACTTCGTGGTTACCGTTGGGTTTAGGGGGAGGGGTAGCTGCGCAGTTTTTGCCCATATACTGATATTGATCCAAAACTTCTACCAAATACCCAGCATAATTATAGCTTTAAATCGGGCTATCTCTGTTCTTGCGCGGACACGATCACTTTAATTTTTAAAACGTAAAGTCAAATGATTCTCGCATTTTGATTGGTTCTTACTCATAACCTCTTGGAGGACGGACGCAGGGATGACGTCAGTAAAATTTTTTGTTTCGTTTAGTATGTAAACTAATAGATTCCATGTTGCCGTGCGTCCTGCTCAGTAACAGATCACAGAGAAATCAAAATGCGGTAAGACATCACAGGGGCGCCCATACAAGCAGTGTGTCTGTTTATGTTCGAAATATAAAGAAATGTATGGGAGAGTCTTAATATCGTAAACTTATATCGAGGAATGTCTAAGTTAAAGCTCAAAATAAATGTAAACGTACCTCAGTTGCTGTGTATTGTCGTTTCTGTGGCTCTGAATGGCGAATTTGAGCGATTTGGTGGGTTTTGCGTTACTGTTACTATACGTTATAAGAAGGAGACAAGGGTGGAAAGCTCATTTTTGACCGGTCCAGCGCGAAGCCGATTTTCACCAGAAATTAGAATCGCCCGGCTTCCAAATCGAACACCAGATAAACTGAAAGGTTGACGCTTCTTCTCGTGGCATTCAATCGAAGATCCATTCAAAATCCAAGCGCTAACCGCCAAATAATTTTCGAGAAATGCAGCTTTCGAAGCGATCAGCATCCGCGGCACGGATTTCGTGTGCCAAGGAGCAACCGTCACTCTGTTTGCTCCACGCTGATTGGATGATGCTAAACAATGCCCAGTTACAAATGCCTCATGTGGAAGGGAGACCACCCCTGCCGAGTGTTGTTTTTGTCGAGGGGATGCTTTTTTCTAGTGGGAAACCGCCACCAGTGCTAACTCGCTGAAAACGCTTCAAAACGGCCTCAAACACCGTGAAACAACAAAGAATATGAAAGGAAAGCAACGTAAGCCAGTTTTATTCACACAACATTACATTTTTCAGGTATTTAAAGCAAACCCGTAAAGTTCCCATACAAACCCTTGTAAATCGCATGTTTGTAACACAACACCGCTCGAAGGCAAGAGTCACGTTCGCGTACGTTTCATTTATATTTTATTATTTCCTCTCATCTCGCGCTTGGGCCGCCTGTGCTCAAAGCAGGCCGCAAATCTTGTAAGATTTCTTGATGTTTTTCATCAAACGCGATCTTAACAACTCTTTTTCCACTTCCATCTACCGAAAGAAAACGTTCACTGGTCTCTACACTCAATGGGATTCTTTCACACCTCGGAAATACAAGATTAACCTCATCCGCACACTTACTTATCGTTGCCTGCGAATTTGTTCATCACCCTGTCTGCTGCAGTCTGCTTTAGATGACCTCAAGAGACATTTGTCACGCAATGGGTACCCCCGTGGTATTATTTCTTATAACATGAACGATGTAGTCAATAAACACCAAAACAAGCCTAAGGATATCATTACAGTGCCCAAAAAAGAAATTTTCATTGTTTTGCCCTATCTAGGTATTCAAAGTAAAATTGTCACTCAGCAGCTCAAATCATGTATTTACAAGTTCTATGGTTGTTTTAATCCTAAGATTATTTTCAGAAACACTCGCCGTATTAAGTCTTTTTTCCCCTATAAAGACAGACTCAGCCGCTCCCTTAGGTCTAAAGTAGTTTATAAGGCTAGCTGCTGGGATTGTGATGACTACTATATTGGAAAAACAAAACGTCGATTACATGACAGGAAAACGGAACATTTTAAAGCGCTGACGAGTAACAGCCATTCTTCTGCCATTGCTGACCATATGACCCAAACAGGCCACAAGATTAAATGGGATCACTTTGATATTTTAGCCACTGGACAGTCTGATATACATTGTAAAATTAAGGAAGCCTTGCTGATTCGTGATTTAAAACCAGCTCTTAATGAAAATATTGGCAGTGAGAAACTTCTTCTCTACTAGCCACTTATATTTTTCCAGCAGACTTAACTAGGTCTGTTTATTTTCATTTACCTTTTCATTGTCATTACTTTCCTTATTTGGTATTAGTCTTCGCGTTTAAATTTAATTGTAGTTTAGGTAACCGTTACTTCTGAAGATGTATGTTGGAGCATACGAAACGTCAAGTTCATAAATGAAAGTTTTTACAACATGCGTTATCTCGTTATGTTTATAACCGCAGTTTGTTTGCTATTTATAAACAGACACACTGTTTATATGGGCTCCCTGTGGTAGTTCTCTGTGTCGTCACGGGAGGAGCGTTGCGTGACGACTCAACGGCTGCGAGGCCGGGGAGATGCGTGTGTGTCTCTCTCGCGGTTACTGGCGTGACAACAGAAATTGGCAGGTCGCCGAGAAGCTATTTCTGTCCTTGATCTTGCGAAATCACATCGCATCAAAACTAAAGCTACCAACAGAGACGTACAAACCTTGGATTTACTCAAAAGACTCAGCAATGGCTTCAATATCATCTGCGATTGTCAGCTTCATGGTTTTTGTTTTTGGTGAGTATCAAGTCAAGCCACGATTCGCGATAATGCGACTTTGGGTGTGTTCGGTACATTGTTGTTTAGCTACAGCACTAAGGTTGCTAACGAATTTAGCTAATATGTCCGGCAGGAAACATATGCCTGTCTGCCCTTACGATTTTTGCGTAGCTTACACACGAAGGTTGTGTTTTCACTAGAACAATTTTAGCTGGATAAAGTCGGAAAAGAACGGAAATACAATGAAAACACGTGTTTTCACAAGGAAAAACAACGGGTTTTCTCGCCTTTACGAGATGAAACTCGACAGAGTTTATATACTACCTCGCAAAATGGTTTAACTTGTCCCAACAAATACCGCACCCAATCGCATCGCAAGTAGTGACAGATGCTTGCCAAACAATTCAAGACGCTCGCCTCGTGGTTGTTTCGAAACAAAACCTTGTATGCTTGTAAACTGGCCAACGAATTGCAAAACATTTCCCAATTCTTTTGTCATTTTACAATTCCTTGACCCACATAGTCTTGCGTTCACGGCGATTAACTTGCTGAACATTCTTCGGCTTCTGTGGTGTTTCTTTCCGTGTTTCGTTCAGGTCAGACTCCAGACGCCAGACTCCCTTGAAGGTTCAAGTGTCTGAGTCGTTCTAAAGTCGTTCTAAAACCATTTGGCGATTTAAATTTTTCCAGGTTTGTCGTCAAAATGGCTTTAGAACGACTTTAGAACGACACAGCTGCCTCAAATACTTTAAAATAACACAAGCGCAGACTAAGCTAAGCTTCTACTATTTTTAAAATCCTTTGCTACAAGTTGAATTTAGAGCGATTTCCGAACCATTTCCATGCATTCTCTTAAATGGCTCAAACCGTAAACGCAATACTGTCACGTTTGTAAATCACAAACAACGTCTGGATCGCCTGTGCCAAGAAAAAAACATTTATCCAACTAAATTTTCAGCGTGTCCAATTTCAACCCTCCCCCCAAGGCCTTAACACTCACCGTCTCGAATATCGAGTAGCCCCCTCCCCTCAGATTAGAATTTTTTAAGCAAGCATGCAACCGGAACGATGATCCTGCTGGTATACGTTGGATCAATAGTGATCTAATCGGCTTCACCTCCTTTCCTCCCCTCACTCCAGTAACTCCACTAACTGAAGTTATACACGGTAAATCCGTCAGAAAAGATTATAAATGATTAATGATCAACCAAATATCCCTAACGGGTCCCCAACTAAACTAACTAACCAACATAAAATACACGCTAGTAGCTGCTTTACAAGGATGCCGTGTTAAAACTCATTCAAAACCATGTTGACGTAGGCCAAGTTTGAAGTCATGTCAAGATGTAGCTGCACGAAGGTTGCTGTAAGAGAAACTCTTCTTCATGGTAATTGGGGCCGGGCTCGGGAAGAGCCCAATTTTTAATTCGGTACTCCTTAATCTATGATATGAATTTGATTTTATGTCGTAATGATCCAAATCTTTGCCGTGAACAATTCATCGATATTAAAGTGGGAGCTTGTTTTCGCCTGTGTATAAGAGTTAGGTATACGAAGTGCAAGTCTTATTGTTACTCATGCTATTTTTGTTCGTTTTTTGTTTGTAGTTTCTTGCAGTATTTGCGAAGCTGTGTCAAATGATCAAAAGCTATTGTTTTATGTGTTTGGATCCGAGGCCATTTACGTCATCGACCCAGAGAGCAAGACAGTTTTGTCGAAGATCGAGTCCGAAGGTGTTTGTACCAAATCAAACAACCGATACTCCAGGTAACATATCTCTACCAGGGGCGGTAATGAAGCAATACGAACTGCATCTCCTTTCTCCACCCCTCCTAACCCTAACCCTAACCCCCGCGAACGCTCTGGATCCCCCAGGAAGTCTTGGTACGTTTTGGTCAGTTGACAATAAATAATCAATTGATTACTTTTTGAGACAATTTCTTTCGCTTTTTTTTGGATCCCGAATGTCGACTACATCATGTACTATGGCTTTGCACTGCTCAAACTGGAAAGAAACTCCAGCAAGCTCTACTTGAGTTGTTGCAAATATAGAAAACTCGCTTTTAACGCCGTTGATGTATTGACCACTCGCTGTCATCATCAACAACCGACTGATAAGTTTCACTGGGGAATCCCACTTAAGCAACCACCAACGTGGTCCTGCGAACCGTTGAAGTCTAAGAATCAACATGTGTTTTCTTATGACAATTCCCCATATACTACTCACGGCATTAGTGTGGAGAAGTCGTTCGATCATCTACACGGTACTAATCTCTAACTTTAACAGGAGTAAATGCTCGTTTGGATACGCGGTGTTGGTGAGAGATGAGCGGATTTTCTTCAGTGATATGCCTGGGAATCGCGTTCACGTCATTGATGTGCAAAAAGGAGAGGTAAAAATTTTGCTGGACCAAAAAGTTCAACCCGATCGTAAAGGTCGGCACACACAAGGGGACTAGTCCCCTGTAACTAGTTCCGTGAAGTGTTTGCACGTTGGGACTGGTCGCAGGGACTTGATCCTACGAACAGTGCACACGAATCTTTTTGAGGAACTAGTCGCACGGACTCGTCCCAAAAATTCAAACTAATTAGAACTCGTGGGACTAGTCGCAGGGAGCAAAGTTGGTCCCTGTGACTAGATTTTGAACAAAAAATGGCCAGTTTACACGATGGGACTTGTCCCCGCGATTTGTTGTAGGGACTAGTCGCAAGGACTAGTCCCCTCGTGTGTGCCGACCTTAATGTAATTTCTAGCCTGCGTGGCAGGCCGTAGAAAGGGAGTGAGGAAAGTCAAACATGTCAAAATGAGCGCGGGATCGGAGGGAGAAGGAACGGCCTGCAAGGACGCTATTGTTTTCTTTGTTTTTTACGTCCACCAGACGAACGTAAAAATCCTGATTGGTCAGATTTAATGAATTACCTAACTTCATCCTTCTGATTGGTCAGCGACCTGTCATTCGAAACCATTAAGGTCTTCTTACATTTATATTCAACCAGGCGGATAAATCTAGAGATCGTTTCGAACTAATTCATCATAGGTTAGCCGATGTTAGTAATAACGCCTCTTTTCAGAATTGTTAGCGACCTGATTATTGAAGTCGAGGCCATGAAATTTACTGCCTGATATTTAACTCAGAAGCTAGTTTGTTTGGAAGACATCGAAGGGGGCAAATTTGACGTTGTCTGTGCATCGGCGGAAAGTGTCACAGATAAGCGATTTCTACAATCACTGAAGAAGAACACTACTGAGTAGCAGTCCCGTAGCAGTTTAGTGGCTTGTGAGTCGCATACAGTTGAAACATGAATAGGCACTGCAGGCCGACTGCGAATCGATGTAAGAAGCAATCACTGTTATCCCAAAGCTCTTCAAGATCTAGATTCGTTTAAGACAACTCCGGATATTTCTTTTCTCTCCGACGGTTTGAATATATTTCCACGAGCTTTAGCCACACATTTGCCATATGTTACTTTTAGATTTATCTGGCAAACTCTACAAACATTGTTACAATTGCTTTCTTCTGGCCCGGCGTCTTCTCGCTTTTCCCAACGTCCGAAGCTAAGGTCATTTTTCGTGTAAAACAACAAAAACAAGGAATACGAGAACCCATTGGCACCTTCAGATTTTGTCACGAAAGAAGTGGTGTGATTCTGATTGGATAATTTTGACAGCCAGACATTCCACAGTTGAGTGGGTTTTGCATAGTTAATTAGAGGGCGGAATAAAGAAAACAATAGCGTCCTTGCAGGCGTCCCCTACCGCGTTCCTCACGCGTCTGTTCTCGCGCTTCATGCGCGCGTCTTTTCCCCTTTCCCTCCCTTCGGACGCCTGCCACGCAGGCTATGTAATTTCAACCACTGCGAGCTGTAGTTAAATGTACTTAAGATCAGATTTTACTTAATCACCGCTTTACGTGCGAAAAGAAAGCTTGACTTTTTTTAAAAGCCACAACCGCCCTCTAAGAGTCTTAAGACTCTTAGACTCTTAGGGGGCGGTTGTTGTATGGAGATTGAGAAGAAGATGAATAATTAAAAAAAAACAAGAGGGCGGTTGTGGTATGGAGATTGAGAAGAAGATGAATAATTAAAAAAAACAACAATATAAACAACAGGTTTGGTTACAACTGAAAGACGAAGTAGATATTTAATTAATCCTCAAATTTACTTTTTGTTTTCTGCTCTGCTCTGAGAGGTCATCGAAACAATTCCTACAGAGGGGAATCCGCATGATCTGTATTACCTACCCTGGCTAAAAGAGGTCTGGGTTAATACGTGGACTAACTCTACCTTTGACGTCATCACCACCGCGGGGAAACTGGAGAGGACTCACAAGGCCATTAAAGCGCATGTTAAACCAGGTTAGTGCATTCATCAGCGATTTCATGGTTTACCAAAAGCTCAATTGAGAGATGTAACAATCTTTTTTGCTTTTCTGACTGAGTGTCCTAATTTTCTTTGTGACATAAAGGGACGAAATACACGACGGCATGAACTAGGAGTTTAGTAAACACGACGGCGGACGGTACCGGTGTGTGGTCTATCGTACATTCATGCAAGGGTCGAGTGGGTCGGTGAGATCAAATACGGACTTATAGCGGCTGCCAGAGGCGCCTTTACAGGCTAACGTCCGATCTCATCCTACACAAGAATTGGAAACCGCCATGAGACAGTGGGTGACATGTGAGGTATATAAATCCATTACCGTTACCATTACCATAACGTTTAGTGGTCAGTGTTTTTGCACTATTCTTCAGGTTGGACTCACGGCTTCATGTATGCTGACTCAAAAGTTAAAGATGGCGAGGTTGGCTACGTCACTCACCTGTTCAACCCAGGTCTCCATCAACTCGACCTTTCATCCAAGTCGTACAAAGGCTTCGTCAACGTTTCCAACTATGGCTGCACTGGAACTTTGAACATAGCCTACAGCTCTGTGAACAAACACGCATTCGTTCAGTGCTATGCTTCCCGCAGATCCGTGGCATTACTAGAGATCGATCTCGCCTCTGACAAGATTGTTAAAAAGTGGAATACTGCTGGAGTCCCTTACGCTTCACCTGATGGGCGATATATCGTTACACTTTACAAATCCGTAAACGAGACTGCAAACCTTCTCCTTGACAGTAAAGTCTACGTCCTGTTCATACCTGACAACAACAGCCCCGCACATTTCAAATCCAAATTCACTATCTCTGGTGGAGTAAGTAAACTGGTTTTCGACAAGAAGACTGGCCAGCAAGGAGGCTACCTAGCTTACATCAGCCTTCTCTACAGCGACAAGATAGCTGTGATAGATCTTGATCGCCTCGAGTCATATGCTGCCAAAATCAGTTACATCGAAGGTGTGGGTAGCGTGTTTACTGCGCCAGGCATGCACGCGGTGCACCGCGCCTTGCTCAGGTCAGGGCCCTGGCTGGTGTCTCCTGCTACTGCTAACAATTCCCTTGCCATCATCAACACCGCCAAACGAGAGCTGCATGGGATGGTTATGGGCGTGGTTGGGGGTAAGAGGCTGGTCGCGGTGCATTCATCGCCATCTTGGCGTAGTGGTGCTGCAAAGAAAATGTGCTGCCCACGCGAGACGCTGATCTTTATCTTGCTGTTTTCATTTTACAAGGCCATTGACTGAGTGAAAAAACCAGGACATTACGCTGTTGCTACTAGAATATAAGCCTTCAAGCACTTGGTGTATGTTAACACCTTCATATTCTGCGAATAAACGAACGCCTGGCGAGAATTAGAGAGTTCGTAGACTGTAAACCTTTGGATTCGACTGGTAAAGTCGCTTGTAGGAAGGCATCGAGCAGCGGTCGCTTGTAGTTTTTATTGGAATATCAGTATAATAAAACATGACACACGGTGCCTTAGAATTATGGTGAGGTTGAAAAAAAAGAACTGGTCTGGCAAAATACCACGCGCTCCCTCACCAGAACTCCGAAGGTGTCGCCATCACTGGCTCTCCACACACTTAGCTTCGACTAGCACGGAATTTCTCTAGTCTCATTTTCACGTAGGAGACAACAACCATAGACAGAGTACTTGCATGGTTCAATTTTATTGCGATTAATTATTTAATCTTTTATTTCTTTTGTGTCTGCTGCTCACATCGCAAAGGTTTCGGTAAAGTAACCTTTTGGTGATATCAGTTGCGAAGAATAGATACATGGTTTAACCCTATACACATCAAAAGCGCGAGTCTTCAGTGGCAACTGCCAATGCAAAAGAGACACGAAGATGTGAGTGATCGTTAAGGAATAGTGAAAACAAAAGCCTAAAAAATCACAAATGGTGGAACAGAGAATTAACTCTGAAGTGTAAATTAAAGTGCTAATTGAACCCATGAATAACCCACTGGGCGTTAGCCCTAGTAAAGGGATTCAGGGAACTACACGAGGTAAAGAAAAAATCTTTTGACCTCGGTGAGCTACGAGGTCGGACAGAGAAAGTCGGGGACGATTAGGTGGTGAATCGCGGCGAAGAGAAAGTAAGGGTACATATGAATGTTGTGCCGCTCGCGTAGCACTATGAACACAAATGGTGGAACAGAGAATTAACTCTGAAGATCAAAGATTTTTCTTTACCTCAGTCGGCAGAGTAACGGTAAATCTAATCCGGAGATCGTGGGTTCGATTCCCACCGAGGTCAAAAGATTTTTTCTTTACCTCGTGTGGTTCCCTGATTCCCTTTACTAGGGCTAACGCCCAGTGGGCTATTCATGGGTTCAATTAGCACTTTAATTTACACTTCACGAGTTTATTCTCTGTTCCACCATTTGTGTTCATAGTGCTTCGCGGCACAACATTCATTTGTACCCCTAGAAAAATCACATATTGGAACCGCGGATTATAGAAGGATCGTCGCAGTTGCATTTCAGATATATGATTTTCATATTTTCGCACTCATCTATTCATCACTTCGTGGGTTTATTGCGAACCAACAAAACGTACAACTCCCAGCTGGCTTTTTAGCCTAGTTGATAAAGCCCTGCACCTGTATCGTAGAGGTCATGAATTCGACGCACAAGCTTGAGTCATTTTTCCGGTCTTAATTACTACTGCTTAACTAGTGTTCAGAACTGCGACGATCACTCACATTTCCACTCTGTAATCTGCAGCTCTAATATATTCTTTTCAGATAGTCACAGTCATTGATAAAAGTGAGACACATTTAGCGCGACTCTGTGTTGTTGAGTGTCAAAAGTAATTCTGGTTTGCTTTGGCTTCGCTTTACTTCGCTTTACTTCGCTTTACTTCGCTCGGTAATTGGTTAGAAAAACTCGCGCCACTTTCTCAAGCAATGAGAAGAAAAACCAAAATCAAAACCAATCGTGACTTGGTCGCACCCATTTTTCCACGCCTGGAGCCAGTTATTTGCTTCGAATTCTGAGTGGTATTTGCGGCTAATTGCTTTCGTTTCGGTTTTGCAACACTCTTTATTCTTCTGAGCTTAAACACGGAGCGATCCTATATAACGAGGCTGAGGTGTTCAGCCTGTCAATCACAAATCTCAACGGACGGCCAATGCTCCCATTTGATTGGCTTATTCACTGAAGTCTAATTTTAGCGAGTTGCCACAGGATTTTGTTTTTCTGCCGGTTTTCTGCGGTTGAGAAATAAATTTGAAAACTAAGGGCGCGTTCGTTTGGGATATTCCGGAATAAGAATATATTCCGCAATATATTCCGGCTATTCTGCTCCTGGGAGCAGAATAGCCGGAATGGAAATCCAGGTATTCCGGAATGAGAATAGCTCCCAAAAAAACGCTTACTTGCATTATTCCAATTATTCTTATTCCGGATTGATCCCAAACGAACGCGCCCTTAATTCGGATGCCCGGAAAGCTAAGACCCGGAAAACTAAGACTCTGGTTTTTTTAAGGGGAAATCATCAAATTTCAGCTTTCTTTCCCTTTAAGTGGTAAAATGAATGAAATTAATGCACTCACACTTACAAATAACAATTTAGTTGCGGTTTTCAATCCCGGTATGGCTAGCCTCTTCCAGACGTTCGTTTTGAAGTTGGGGCGCGCGAAAAAAAGAATTAAAAAAAAAGAGCCGCGAGAAGAGGCTACGGTATGGCAAACAAAATTATTTTCGAAGTGAAGAATGATCATCGCAGTTAATTTTCCAATTTAAGCAATTGGAAAGAAGAAGCCTGAAAAAAAACAGGGCTTCAACGCGATTCGAACTCATGACCTCCGCGATACCGGTGCGATACTCTACCAACTGAGCTATGAAGCCACACATTGGGAGCGAGGTCAATTTATTGAGTTCATATCACCCGTGAGGAATGAAATGATGTGAAGTGTATGAAAATAATTCATATTTGAACTGCGGTTATAGATGCAAGTGAAGAATGATCATCGCAGTTAATTTTCCAATTTAAGCAATTGGAAAGAAGATGCCTGAAAAAAAAGTCAGGGCTTCAACGCGATTCGAACTCATGACCTCCGCGATACTGGTGCGATACTCTACCAACTGAGCTATGAAGCCACACATTGGGAGCGAGGTCAATTTATTGAGTTCATATCACCCGTGAGGAATGAAATGATGTGAAGTGTATGAAATAATTCATATTTGAACTGCGGTTATAGATGCAAGTGAAGAATGATCATCGCAGTTAATTTTCCAATTTAAGCAATTGGAAAGAAGATGCCTGAAAAAAATCAGGGCTTCAACGCGATTCGAACTCATGACCTCCGCGATACTGGTGCGATGCTCTACCAACTGAGCTATGAAGCCACACATTAGGAGCGAGGTCAATTTATTGAGTTCATATCTCCCGTGAGGAGTTAAATGATGTGAAGTATATATGAAATAATTCATATTTGAACTGCAGTTGTGGATCAAAGTGAAGAATGATCATCGCAGTAAATTTTCCAATTTAAGCAATTTGGAAAGAAGAAGCCTGAAAAAAAATCAGGGCTTCAACGCGATTCGAACCCATGACCTCCGCGATATTATTTCCGGTTGCCGCCGTGTGGTGTTACACTGTGCACTAAAGTTTGCGAAAAAAAAAAACGAAATGAAGCGAAGCAGTACTTTGTCTACTTTGCAAAACGGTAGTTTCCGAAAAGGTACTTTGCGTTTTTCGTTTTTTTATTTTGGCTTCCATATTACTTGAAGGTATTAATTTGAAGCTACTCACAACTGAATATATATTTTCATATCGTCCTGATCCGCACTTTCCCATTTTCGGTCTGATGATTTCGTCGGCAGAAGCACGTGTTGCCTTGGTGCATGTTTAAGTATTTAAATAGCAGCAGCTACTATTTTTCAAGTAAGTGATATGGTTTTTTTCTCAGGGTAAATCGTCAAATTTTAGCTTAATATACGTGTCTCCTTGCTTTTACTGAGCCGACATTTTGTTTTCACGAAAACTAAAAACTACAATCTTGGACAAAATAAATGGAACACCTGGGCCACCCCTTCCCCCATTTCAATGATGCCAAAATGACGCGCTTTGCTTTTTGCGCGACTTTATCATTGCTTTGGGGGGGTGGGGGGATGGGGGATAATCGTTCCATTTTATACTGTCCAAGATTGTAGTTTACGGTAGACCGTGATGCGGGTAACCTGGATTAAGCACTGTAAGCCGTAATCAAGCTTCCGGGGATTCTTGCAAATGAGGTTGACAAGCCTACACGACTCCTACGGTTCGTGGCATTTGAAAATTTGCCGTTTTCTTTTCGGTCTCTCAACCTTCTAGTCCCTTCACTCTTGTTTATGAAGGGCACTTCGTATTGTGTTATAAGGAGAAATTAGAGCCATTAGATCGTACTATGGCAAATTTTAAGAGGTCATAGGTCTGCATGATTTCCGCTGTTATCTGGATGTCGGTACACCTCTATAACTTGCCATGTGTTAGTGCATTGTTTTGACTCATTTCTATTGCAAGATATGTTTTTAAATCTCCAAGAAAAGACGTCGAATGATCAAATTCTATTTTTATTTATGATTTTGCGTATAACATCGCAAAGCCAGTTGTGTCCAAAAAGCCATGATATTATCATGAATAATCTATTTTTACCAGTTTAGTATCGTTTTAATACTGAGGGAAGCTTTGAACAACTATAACTGGGTCATCATTTGCTGAGGCTTGGGAGCGAGTGAGTTTGCAAAAAAAGAAAAAAAAAACTTAAATACTTAAACATGAAGAGAAAAGCATTGGCACCAATGCAACACGTGCTTCTGCCGACGAAATCATCAGACCGATTGTTGGAAAAGCTATCAGGATGGTATGAAAGAATATTTGTTCAGTTGTGAGTAGCTTCAATTAATTCGTTCTAGTAATATGGAAGCAACAAAACGAAAACGCAAAGCACCTTTTCGGAAACTACCGCTTTGCAAAGTAGATAAAGCACTGCTTCGCTTCATTTCGCTTTTTTTCGCAAACTTTAATGCACAGTGAAAACGCCACCCGGCGGTAACCGGAAATAGTTTCGTTTGAAAAACACAAAAACGCAACTAAGTTGTTATTTGTAAGTGTGAGTGCATTCATGTCATTCCCTTACACTTAAAGGTAAAGAAAGCTGAAATTTGATGATTTCTCCTGAAAAAAACAGGGTCTTAGTTTTCCGGGTCTTAGGTCTTAGGTCTTAGGTCTTAGCTTTCCGGACATCCCCCTTAATTCGTGAAAAAATACAAAACGACTGTGAAGGTAATATATTTTATTTACGGTAATATGGTTATTCTTCAGCCAGTTATCCAAAAGAGATTCCGTAACGTCAACATTAGCTGCTGTTGTACTCTTGCAGCTAAAATTCCGTCGACCTTTTACGAACGTAATCAGTTGTTTTATAGCATTCAGCCTCGAGTCTTCCATTTCCTTTCTAACGTCAATATTCAGGCGAAATCTCACTTTGCCATTTTTCAAGTTCTGTTGTTTCTTCGTGGCACTTGTTGTTTCAATTTCTTTGCCGCTCTGAATATGGAACAGTTTGAGGAATAAGTTAGCGTTGTTCAATTTGCATTTTGTTTGCACCATCATAACGCTCACAAACTTGAATAATTTTAAATATCCCACCAAAATCCGTCTGTGTTCACAGGCTAACCAAAATCACCTCTTACGAGATTTCGTTTCGTTCTCAGCATGCTGAGATAAATGGAAACAGATAGCTCGCAGGCATCAGCTTTGTTATTTTAGTTAGCGGGAAAATTTGAATGTTCCACGTGCAGCGACGACGAAGATAATTCATCGTTTTTGGTCTTCGAAAGCCATCATCTAAAGTGTTAATATAAGTTTTATTTTCACTGTATTTTTATCATTTACCTTATATTATTCTACGTAAATGACTCCGTTGGTTTGAGGAAAAAAACGCTATTTCTCCACGTCTTCTATATGCGACCGTTATTCTGGCTGTCACCATTGCACAGGAAAGCCAACAAAGTGCTTCAAGGGGGCGTGTCCTTGCCTTTTATAGGATCGCTCCGTGTTTAACCCCTCGCCGAAAAATGCAGGTTTTCCTTACAAAATTCGTCTCCAAAGAAGCTCAAAACAAACAAGAGGTCGACATTGGTGGGTGTTACGAGTTCGTTCATTGAGTGGCAGGTAGTTTGCAGTCTAAACAGAACGCTAGGTAGTCGGAACAGCAACACGGTTTTTTGTTCCAAACAAAAGTAGTAACTCCGCCCTAGACTTTATAAACAAGCACACGCTAGGCTTAAAAATTACACTTCGACCCCCGTCACACTTGTATAAGCACGGCATCGGCCAAATGTACACGCGACTTTTGTCACACTTCAGTAAACATGTACTCTCTTCTAAAATATCCTCTCTCTAAACGTTACACCGGTTTACCTTTTATACTTATGAGCATAAGACTCTAGAACTTTCTGGCTCGACTAAATAAAGTGACATTACAACATAAAACTATTAAGAGCATCATGCGTAAACGACTTGAAAAACAGCTTAGTCCCTGTGTTGCAAAAGTAATTAAATATGCAATAAGTTTCTAGACTAAATTAGCATACACATGAACCCTCCAAGTCACCCAATAATTTTTCGTAACAGTGGGGTTTGCAGTATTGCTTTATCAGAGTCTTTTTCTTGGGGTATTCCGGAATTGCGGTATTGCACCATTTTCCGAATCTGCTGAATGTGGTTTTTCAGCATTTTGGTGGATATTTTCGGAGCTTTTTCCAGTTTCCAATCGGAAAAGGGTAAGTTATTTTTTGCCATTGTAAGCTGATATAATGCCAATTGATGTTACTTATTTTGTTTACGTTGTAAGTTATTGTTATTTCTGTGCCATATACTTTAATCTTGACATACATCGTAGTGGTTTCGGTATGACATCGGGTTTTGACTTGGTTTTAAAGTGTAGTGGTATATGGCAATTTTTTGGCGATGTTGCAGTATGTGCCAAATTTGTTTAGGGTATTGGGGTGTTTAGAACTCCCCAATGTTTCCCTCAAACAAGCAATAAAGGCAAAATAATAGAAGCAAGTACTTTAAAAGTTTAAAATTCAAGTCAGAGAATTCTGCGGTTGACACATTCTAATTCAGTTAACACAGTTCGAGGGCTGTGGACTTTGGCATTTTTACAACATGTTTTTTGTGTAAAACTTGTGTGCGTGGAAAATAAAGTAAAAGTTTAGTAATCAGTGAATTGGCTAGAAAAAGTTTTTTGCAAAAAATCATACCTTGAGAACAATTTTTAAAATAGGTTGGCTTAAGGTGGCCGAACACAGTTTTAGCGCGCGCTTTTGCTGATGCAATTTAGCACGTGCACAAGGATTTCAAACAACAAACATGCCGTCAATAGAGCGATCATTTTATTTACTCAACACCCGCACTATCTGGTGTTATTTTTCTCTGTAATTGCATGCGGTGTATTGATGGTTTTAGTATTTTATTACAACGATATGTTAGAAAAGGTAGCGATGCAAAGAACCCAACAATTTTCAGGTTTTGTTTGTTACCGAAAGAACCTAGTTAAATGCAACGCATGCGCAGTTGCTCGAAAAATTGAGACCGATAGCTTTAGAAGAAACGTACCGATTTCTAACGATCCAATCGTTAGAATTTCAAGAAATTTGGCAAAAAAAAATAGATCAGAGACCACGTAAATGATCTATCACGAAAAATCTGAATTTTGACATAAGGAATTTTTAATAATACAGGAAACGATTAACGGCGAATTACATTATTAGAAGGGATTTTTTAAAATGTCACTTCGTAGTGTGCAAAAGATGAAAGCAATCTAACGACTGGTTTTTTTTTTTAAATAAACAAAAACCACTATTTAAGCCTTGTTTTGACCCAGCCTCGTTGCCATGGACAACAGCACACACCCTAGTCAAATTGCGAGAATAAATACTTCTATAATTAACCTTGACTCTTGCAAAAAATGGGCGCCAAAGCATAAATAGTTTAAAAGTAATGGAGAATTAAGCATAGGCACTTGAAAACTGTGTTCAGCCACCTTAAATCCATTTTTAACAATATCATGTTATTCTTAAAGGGTGGTAAATGGATGTCCAGAAAAATGGGCTTTGCATTTAATATATGCACCACCACCGCCTCCCCCCCCCCCCCCCCCCCGCACACCTAATCCCACCCTCGTGTTCAGGAAGAACGGAATTCGTCACTAGAAAGGCAAAAAAGTGTGGCATTCTTACGAGGCAAACTGATGTTGTTATCACAATAAGAGCCATGTACGAGGAATAACCTTAAAATCAAAAGGAATGCGTTGTCATAAATCTGCAAATTTCTGTCCATGTTTCTGGACTAAGCAGTGGGTTGGGATATCTGATGGGGTGTAGAGAGGCTATCTTTGTCGATACCCTATATTTACAAAGATTGGTCTCCTTACAAATTAGTTTATTTCCCTCAATGCAAGTTCTTGCACTTATAGGAACTGCTAAAAGAGACAAAAAGTGTGAAATAATCAGCACCTTGCAGCTATCAAATTCAGTGGTATTTCAGTGTAATCCAAAAAGGGAAAATATGTTTTATGCTTTACATGGTAGTGCAGTCTGGGGAGAAAACAAATAAGATGGAATTTTAGACCCAATTATCACTGAGCTGAAATAAGAAAATCTAAATGTGCCTCTTACCCAGATCTATGGTAACGTGGAGGCCATTTTGAACTGCTTCCTATACGTTGCCAAAGATACGGGTTAAGAGTACACTCCGACTTAAGCTGAACCTCTCACCAAAAACAGAATAATTCACATTGGGCTACCATACTAATCTAAGAACTGGCAAGAAGTTGGGCAGACAGGCAGGGATGGACTACCAGCAAGGTGGAGACATTTAATATAACTTGTCTATGACATCTCAAAAGCCTGCAAAAAATGAATAATTCACATTGGGCTACCATATATAATCTAAGAAGTGGCAAGAAGTTGGGCAGACAGGCAAGGATGAACTACCAGCAAGAGGGAGACATTTAATACAACTTGTCTATGGCATCTCAAAAGCCTGCAAAAAATGAATGCGAGCAAAAAATACTGGGGACTAATAGAAAGCTTAAGATGACATGTCTTCATAAGAACTACACATACAGATAAATACCGATGCAAATGTCACTATATGTGTAAGCAACAACAAACAAAGTAGATCATAACAAATTTGTTTTAATTTAGGAGTTAAATAAAAATTGAACTTAAGCATGATCTTGCATGTTTGTTACGAAAAATTGTTGCGTGACTTGGAACATTCGCGAATAAGCTAATTTAGTATGGAATCTTCTCGCATATTAATTAGTTTCGTGTCACGGCGACTAGGCAGTTTATTTTAGTCGTTTACGTCTACTGCTGTAAATAGTTTAATATTGTACTGTTGCTTTATTTAGTCAAGCCGCAAAGTTCTAGAACCTTTAGTTGTAAAGTATATAAGCGAATCGGCGTAGTTTTTAAATGGTTTTTCCCAGGAGTGTTTAGAGAGAATTATCTCGTGAGTCAGTAGTGTTTACTGAAGTGTGACGAAGGTCGCGCGTAAAGTGTTGACAGAGGTCGTGTTTGTTGAAGTGTAACAGAGAAGTTACGTGGATATCTGGCAAGAGGCCGTGTTTATACAAGAGTGACGGAGGTCGAAGTATAGTTTACAAGTCTAGCGTGTGCTTGTTGCGAAGTCTTGTGTGGAATTACTGCGTTCATCTGGAATAAATAACCTTGTTGTTGTTTCCGACAACCCTGTGTTCTGTTTAGACTGCAAACTACCTGCCAATTTAAACATCGAACTTGCAACAATGTTTAGAGGTGCGTGAACCTTTTCTGAAATAGGAAATTGGTACCTTATTAGAAACTGTGATAAGTAAACGAAAATAAATATCCAATTTTAATTACCGGTACTGACTATCAATGTTTGTCCCATAGCATGGAAGAAGTGCAGGCATAGGGTAGCGATTTTGGTTTCTTTCCTCCCCCTCCTCCACCCCCCCTCCCCCCTTCCTATTACACCGCTCCTTCTCAGAATTGACAAAACATGATTAGTCAATTGCAAATAATATAAACAGACGTAAAACATTTCCAAAAATCATCGGCCTAGCCCACAATTTCACAATCCCCACCCTCGGGGCTGTTATGTCAGTCCGAATCCATACCCCTAGCCCGTCCCTCTCCTATTGGGCTTAACATTGATATAGTAGGTGGACTAATAAACCAGAAAAAAATAAAAAACAACAACAACAACCAACCATCCAACCCGTATTTACCAACTTCTGATGACAACATATCCAGGACTTCCATGTAGGCTGGCTCTACAGATCTTCACGAAATTTGGCTTCATTATCATTATAGTTTATTAACAATTTATTAAACTAAACTCAACGGTATTTAAGCTTAAATCACCGCATAAAGACACTAAGACCTGTTACGTATACGTTCCCTATAGTACTTAAAAAATTCTCGCTCTCACATTTAGCTCCAAACACTGAAATCGATCAGATTGCTGACAAAGCTGAAATTACCGCATCTACAAACGTGTTGTTGATTTAGAGTGCGTTTCTTTAAGAAAATCGAAGATTGGATTCTTAAATCCAAAAAAATCCGAAAACGGATTTCGCGTTTCTTTACTAAACAGATGAATCAAAGATCTCTCGGATAATTATGCGTCAAAGCAACCGAAGGATAAACTCTGGGAGTAGATTCTTTGGTTTCTATGACGCACCATGATTCGAGAGATCTTGGATTCATCTGTTTAGTAAAAAAAACGCAAAATACGTTTTCGGATTCTTTCGACTAAGAATCCAATCTTGGATTTTCTTTAAGAAACGAACCCTCAGAGATCGAGGCAAAGACTTTTCCAGTGCATTGTACGCCATGTTCGCGCTCGCAGCGAATCGCACTCAGGGCTGGAATGCACATCCATCGCTCTGCGTCTTCGTATTGAAAATCGAACAAAATTACTGTTACGTTTATCAACTTCCGGTGCAATTGCGCATGCTCTGTTTTTGGCCAATGAAATATTGAGCTAAAACACTGTGTTACAGAGGTTTTTTTTCTCCGTGCCGCTGAACCAGGGAAACGAAGGCTCTTTGTGTGGCAATAGAATTTTGGCAGGTCGCCGAGAAGCTATTTCTGTTTTTGACATTGCGAAATCACATCACTTCAGAACTAAAGCTGCCAAGA
>JAHPZR010013250.1:42500-47989 GCA_019787425.1 Platygyra sinensis
TGATCAACAGACTGATTTCCCGCTGATTGACTAAAAAAGATTCAACGCAATGAAGTAATACTTCAAACACGAGAGACAGTGTTTCATCAGGATATACAAATACCGAGAAGAGAGTTGAAAATACGACGCCCATCGGAGTATTTTTGACGAAATTTGAAGTGTCTGGATAGCCGATGAAACACTCTTTGGAGTGTTTGATATATCTTCTCAATCGAAACAATAACTAAGAAGTAAACGCAGAAGTAAAATCGTCAAAATCTATGCTAATTAAGATCAGGTCTCCAAACCTCTTTCACGGTTGTGATTTTCTTTGTTTTAACTTGATGAATTGTTAATGCGTCTGAGAAGCTTCATTTGAAGGCTTCTAGGATCTAACCAGTTGCCGCCATACAGGTCTGAGAAGCTCTGAAGGTCGAATTGTAATATACTAGTATTCTTAACGTCTCTAGATGACTTTCAAACTTTGCGGTTGCCTTTTGCAAAGATTTCTTACGAGCTAGCGTCAGTTTCAATAAAACACCAACAAAACAGGGAAGCATGTCAGTCCAGAAACATTCATAACGCGTGCATGTTTTCCAGTATTTCCCAGTTATGCCATACGGGAAACATTGTTTCCAGTGTCCATTATTGTTTTCAAGATGGAAATTATGCTCTTGCTACAAGGTGGTGAATTTTAACGAAAATTAGAGCATGCGAGCAATTGCAAACAGTTTGCGAGCACGAGCAAGCGAGCACTCTCCAAGTTTACGAGTAATTCGAGTAAAGGTCAAATTTGATCAAATTTTGTGAGCACATTTAAAGTGAATGGGACCATTTCATACCCCTTCTACTCTTGTGTTTGTTCTCGAATATTACTCAGATTCGAACTTGGTTGAGACATTTGAAATTTTAAGATTTTAGAGGTCTGTTTGCAGGATAGCGAAATTTCTCATTTCGTGTCACGATTATCATGAAAGACACTTACTTGAAAATAATTTGGTCTCATAGGAAGACCTGCTATACGTGAAGTCCGGGTTAAATAATGGGCAACCAAGCCATATATCTGAACATCAAATGGGCTTCTTCGATTTGACAAGCGATTCTTGTGTAAGACGTAGAGCTATAAGGTTGCAAGGAGACAATGCACGAACATTCGATTTAGGTACTCCGGAAATTGATGAAATTTCGGAGAAAAAAACAAACCGAAAATACAGACAACATGGAATGTGCTCGAGATTCACCTGGACTCTTTGTATTCCTAACTTACACGGTTTTACTCCGACCAAATCCAGACTGGAATTCAATTACAAGAGTTTGCAACCGTTTTCACTGTTTAAATATTTGCCGTTCCTGTTAGCCGTGACACTGATTTACTTGTGGTTCCACCCGGCTTTGCTCCAACTCTTCTCGTTCAGCAGTGAATGGACTGAGCAAGGCCCGTTTGCTTGTAATCTTAATTCAAAATTCGCGGAAAACTGTTGTTTTCAACGCAGACAGAATACTCAGTAGTAGGTAGTGGATTACAATGTAAATAGATACCGAAAATTTGTGACAGCGTTAGCGCGACTCACTACCCCTGGCCGTATCGCGGGCAGGGCTAATGTAATCGTCAAATTAGTCAGTATTTAATCCACCACCTACTACTTCACACGCACCGCAAAGACTCTATTTAAACAAATGAGAAATACAAGTAAACGTGAAACGAAGAGAATCTGTTATACTCAAAGGTATGGCTGAATCAATTATTCCCGAAGAACTGACAGTCCGGCCGAGAAGAGGAGATTAAAAGAGAAGGAGAAAAAGCCACACTTCTGCTGACGGCAAGACGTTTAAAAAGTGGGAAAGTGTGTGGTAGTTTACAGATTGTCTTGGTGAAGCTTGTATTAAAATGTTTACGCAATGCCACACACTCATAGATAAAAATGTAAAATGTTAAAAGCAGAAAAAGACCAAAGAAGGAATTCCAAAGTGAGGCAAAATGTTTAATCAAAACGATAATTTATAGTCATACAAAAACAGGTGTCTAATTCTGGACGGTATTAGAAATTTGTGATCTGCCAGTGTAAACATGGGACGCGTTCTTGAGCAAAGGTATGAAAAAAAAACCAAATGACAAGCACAGAAAAATGCACCGTGTGCGAGACTGCTGCGGCCTTCGAATAGTTATGCGATGATTGATGGTTTATTTGGTAAACCGACTTATGTCGAAATACCAAACGATAGTATTGACACCATGAAACCAAGGGATCCGCGAGATGTTGCCAACATTCTCGTCTCAAAAGGAATGTAAAACAGAGCTACTTGCTATTCAATTCGGGTGTTTGTTTACCGGAGCATGAATCACAAATTGTCTCATGATTGAGCGCGTTCGTTAATTATTTTGTTATGAAACATAATGATCCAGAATAGCACGCTTTCCGACACGTGAAGAAATACTTTTTTAAGAATGGATGAGTCACAAAGTACAAGAGTTGTTTGCTTTAAGACCCGAGGGAAACTGCCTTTTTAGTGATGCTAAAAAACAAGGGATAAATCAGAAAATGCAAGGGTTATAATTATTTGCTTTCCGACGAGTGGAAAACTACTTTTAGTGATGCTTTAAAAACAATGGATGAATCACATAAGCAGCGCCTGGGGGTAGGCCATTGCGTGATGTCAAGTTTAAATTTCCTGATTGTCCTGATTGCTGAAGTAAGTAAGTTTAGCACTCACGAATGTATTGAAACAAAAGACGGGGGTTCTCAGCTTTTGCAAAACAAAGAAACAGAAAGAAAGCATAGCCTGCGTGGCAGGCGTCCGAAGGGGAGGGAACTGGGAAAGACGAGCCAGTGAAGCGAGAGAAGATCGGACGCGGAAGGATCGTACCTTCTTCCTCCTGCCTTCATTTTGACTTTCTCCCTCCCTTTGTACGGCCTGCCACGCAGGCTAAAGAAAGCACGAATACTATGATATCTTCTGCGCTCAAGCCACACGCCGGATGCACACACCGGGCGTAAACAATGGACAGAGAGTAAAATTTACACCAGGAATTTACAATCCTTAGTTGCTGCGTCGCTCGCGGAGAAATGTTTATTTGCTCAAAATTGGGGCAAATTCTTTCGGAAATGGAAGTCAGGACATTTGTGAAGATACAGAGAGTAATTTGGGACCATTTGCTGGCTTATAAGGCTGGAATTATCCAGAAGTTTTCGCGCCGAACGCCACGCGGTGAAAAATTATCGGCTTGTTTTACATTCTGTTCTGTTTTTTTGTTTCGTTCTCTTTTCTAGCCGCCGAGGTAACTTTTTCGTCTAAATCACGTAAGAAAAGTTTGAAAAATATGTTCCCATTCAAAGTTTAGCTCTCAGGCAACAATTCTGGAATTTTTTGACCGAAACGCTAGCTGTAAAACGATCAAGAAAAGACAACTGAGTTCATCATGTCAAAATTCTGACGAATTGAGGGTCTTTCTTACTCATGCTATTGTTGTTCGTTTCTTTGTTTCCAGTTTCTTGCAGTGTCTGCGAAGCCGAGTCTTCAAATGATCAAAAGCTTTTGTTCTATGTGTTTGGATCTGAGGCCATTTACATCGTCGACCCAGAGAGCAAGACAGTTTTGTCGAAGATCGAACCTGAGGGTGTTTGTACCAAATCAAACACCGATACTCCAGGTAACATAATCTCTACCAGGGGCGCTAATGTAGC
Source organism: Platygyra sinensis (assembly GCA_019787425.1). NCBI lineage: Eukaryota > Metazoa > Cnidaria > Anthozoa > Scleractinia > Merulinidae > Platygyra > Platygyra sinensis. The sequence continues at coordinate 46,163 of JAHPZR010013250.1, forward strand.
AATACGAACTGCATTCATTCCTCCCCCTCCCCCACCCCCCTCCCCCCCCCCACTCCTTCCGTCACCCTCAAAGACGCTCTTGACACATAATCATCATCAGTCAATCTTTATTTATCACGAAATCTCCAGGATGCTTCTCGCGCGTTTCGGTTAGTTGAAAATAATTACTCATTTAATTAGTTTTTTGAGACAATCCTTTTCTTTTTTTGGGGGTCACAACGAATGCCAAACTACACCATGTTTCTATATCTTAGTGCGGCCACAGACTGGGAAATAAAGTCCTTCCAGGTTTAATAAAGAAATTAGCTCTTTTACAATTCGCGCAAATTTTGTTTTTAACGCTGCTGATGTATAGGACCCCCTCGCTGTCATCCGACTGGAAAGCTTCACTGGGGAACCCCACTTAGGCACCGCTGAAGACTAAGAATCAAACATGTGTTTTCTCGTCACACTGTTCGCCATATATACTTTATATTCATGGCATTTTAATGAGGGAGACAGTTGTTTAATCACTGATGCTAGACACATGCTACATCTCTGGCTTAAACAGGGATAAATGCTCGTTGGGATTTACGGCCGGTGTTGGTGAGAGATGAGCTCATTTTATTCACTGTATATGCCTGGAAATCGCGTCTCATGTCAATCCCCCCCCGTGATGTGCAAAAAAGGAAGGGTAAGTATTGTGCTAGACTACAAAGTGATCAACCCCGATGGTACTGATGAGAATTACATAACTTCTGAGAGCTGTTACTTAAAGGTACTCCAAGGCCAATTTACAGATTTAACCAAAAGGTTTCGTAACGGTGTTTTAAAATTGAAACCTAAGTCACCGTTTTACTGTGCGAGCAAAAGCTGGGCTTTTGAGGTGGCTCAACACACGTTTTTGCTTACCTTTGTTTCATTAACCATTCTTCTCTAAAATCCCTCGATCCGCTTGGTCGCCAAAATTGGCGGAAGCAATGGTTTACAACACACAAACTTTAAAGTTTTGATAATTAAGCTGAACATATGTGGCCGTTGCCATGGCACATGATTAACATAAAAGGAGTTTAAAATCGGTTTTTGTTTATTTTGCTGAACGTTCTAGTTATTAGATTTTCCTGCTAAGTTGCATACAACAAGCTTGCAACAATACTCCACAAGTTTAGACTGCTATGTCAATAATAAATTTAACAAACCGAAATCGTTAATTAGTCCCCTCGTTCGAAGGAGGTCCACTGGGCTTATCTTGAATTTCCTTTGTTAAAGTTAATTTTCTTTTAATCCTGCCAGTTACGTATTTCCTAACAGTAGTTTCGTGCCAAATTTTCGTAAAAATTCTAATGAGTGGTTCTCGAGTATAGGCATATCTCTCATTTCACTCAGTCGCATTTTTTTTGATTATCTACAAATTCTTTTAGGCAAACCAAGAAGGACGCGCGACATTGGGAGCAAATAAAATGATCGCTGTTTGACGCCATGTTTTGGTTTTTTTAGGCAGTACTGTCGTGCGCTGGGGACACACAGCGGGAATTGGGTTAGCAGCGCCGCGTCTCTGGAAAGCGCGCGAACAACTAGTGTTCGAACAACATTGAAGCACGTACTTACAGGGGCGAATGTGGTAGTGACGTTGAGAAGAAGATCCTGCTGGCTGAATGAATAATAAAATAAACCAATATGAACAACAGGTTTGGTTTAAACTGAAAGTCGAAGTGCATATTAATCATTAAATTTAATACGTTTTGTTTTCTTCTCTTCTCCGACAGGTCATCGAAACAATTCCTACAGAGTCGTACCCATATGATCTGTATTACCTACCCTGGCTACAAGAGGTGTGGGTTAGTACAT
>JAHPZR010013251.1:0-35000 GCA_019787425.1 Platygyra sinensis
AAACCAGCTCATAATGAAAATATTGGCAGTGAGAAACTTCTACTACTAGCCACTTATATTTTTTCCAGGCAGACTTAACTAGGTCTGTTTATTTTCCATTTACTTTTTTCATTGTCATTACTTTTCCTTTATTTGGTCATTAGTCTTCGCGTTTAAAATTTAATTGGAGTTTGGTAACCGTTACTTCTGAAAGATGTATGTTGGAGCATACGAAACGTCAAGTTCATACTATGAAAGTTTTTACAACATTGCGTTATCTCGTTATGTTTAATAACCGGCAGTTTGTTTGTTATTTTTTTTATACACGAGACACACCTGTTTATCTGGGCCTCCCTGTGGTAGTTCTCTGTGTCGTCAGCGAGGGAGGAGCGTTGCGTGACGACCTCAAACGGCCTGCGAGGTCCGAGGGAGATGCAGTTGTGTGTCTCTCTCGCGGTTACTTGGCGTGACAACAGGACATTGGCAGGTCGCTGAGAAGCTATTTCCTGTCCTTGATCTTGCGAAATCACAATCGGCATCAAAACTAAAGCTACCAACAGAGGACGTACAAACCTTGGATTTACTCAAAAAGACCTCAGCAATGGCTTCAATATCATCTGCGATGGTCAGCTTCAGGGTTTTTGTCTTTGGTGAGGTGAATCAAGTCAAGCCACGCTTCGCGATTATGCGACTTGGGGTGTGTTCGGTACCATTGGTTGTTTGAGCTACAGTCACTAAGGTTGCTAACGAATTTAGCTAACTATGTCCGGCAGGAAACATATGCCTGTCTGCCCTTACGAATTTTGCGTAGCTTACCACACGCAGGTTGGTTTTCCACTAGAACAATTTTAGCTGGATAAGTCTCGAAAAGAACGGCAAAGACAAATGAAACCACGTGTTTGCACAAGGGAAGAAACAACGGGTGTTCTCGCCTTCTCGACATGAAAACTCGACAGAGTTTATATACTACCTCGCAAAAATGGTTTAACTTGGTCCGCAACAAATACCGCAAACCCAATCGTCATCGCAAGTAGTGACAGAGGCTTGGCCACACACTTCAAGACGCTCGCCTCGTGGTTGGTTTCGAAACAAAACCTTGTATGCTTGTAAACATGGCCCACGAATTGCAATAACATTGTCCCAATTCTTTTCGTCAATTTTACAATTTCCTTGACCAACTATAGTCTTGGCGTTCACGGCGATTAACTTGCTGAACTGTCTTCGGCTTCTGTGGTGTTTCCTTTCCGTGTTTCGTTTCAGGTCCAGACTCCAGACGCCAGAACTCCCCTGAAGGTTCAAGTGTCTGAGTCGTTCTAAAGTCGTTCTAAAACCATTTTGGCGATTTAAATTTTTTCCAGGTTTGTCGTCAAGAATGGCTTTAGAACGACTTTTAGAACGACACAGCTGCCTCAAATACTTTAAATATAACATTCAAGGCGCAGACTAAGCTAAGCTTCTACTATTTTTAAAATCCTTTGCTTACAAGTTGAATTTAGAGCGATTTCCGAAACCATTTCCATTGCAATTCATCTTAAATGGCTCAAACCGTAACCGCAAATACTGGTTCACGTTTGTAAATCACAAAACAACGTCTGGGCCGCCGGTGCCAAGAAAAAAAACATTTATCCAACATAAATTTTCAGCGTGTCCAATTGTCAACCCTCCCCCCACGGCCTTAACCCTCCACCGTCTCGAATATCGAGTAGCCCCCTCCCCTCAGAAGATTAGAAATTTTTTAAGCAAGCAATGGCAACCGGAACGGATGATCCTGCGGTATACGTTGGATCAATAGTGATCTAATCGGCTTCACCTCCTTTCCTCCCCTCACTCCAGTAAACTCCAGCGTATACCTATTGACGAGATGTGTACACGGTAAATCATCCGTCAGAAAAGATTATAAAATGATTCAATGATCAACCCAATGATCCCTAAACGGGGTCCCCCAACTAAACTAAACTAACCAACATAAACAATACACGCTAGTCACTGCTTTACAAGGATGCGTGTGAAAACTCTTCAAAACCTACGGTGACGTAGGCCAAGTTTGAAGTCATCGTCAAGATGTAGCTGCACGAAGGTTCGACTGTAAGAGAAACCCTTCTTCATGGTAATTGGGTGCCAGGGCTTCGGGAAAGAGCCAATTGTTAAATTCGGTACTCCTTAATCTTAGATATGATTATGTTGTTAATGATTCAACCTGCCCTGAACAATCTTGTTTCGCCGGTGTATAACAGTTGAGGTATACGAAGTGCCATAGCTATTATTGCTTACTTCCTGCTTAGTTTTGTTCGTTTTTTTGGGGGTTTTAGTATTCTTGCCCAGTACTTTGCGAAGCTGTGTGTCAAATGATCAAAAAGCTATTGTGTTAGTGGTTGGATCCGAGGCCATATTCCGTCCTCGACCCAGAGAGCCAAGACAGTTTTGGTCCGAAGACTCGAGTCCGAAGGTCTGTGTACCAATCACACACCGGATACTCCAGTGAACAATATCTCTCCAGGGCGCGAGTCATGAAGCAATACGAACTGCATCTCCTTTCCCAGCCCCTCCTAACCATAACCCTAACCTAACCCTAAACCTAATCCCTAACCCTAACCCTAACCCTAACCCTAACCCTAACCCTAAACCCTACCCTAACCCTAACCCTAACCCAAACCCTAACCCTAACCCTAATCCCCGCCGACGCTCTGGATCTCCAGGATCGTTTTGGTACGGCTAGTGAAAATAAATAATTAACCAGTACTATGGCGTGTGCACTGCTCAAACTGGAAATGACAACTCCCAACCAAGCTCTACGTGAGTTGTCGCAAATATAGAAAAACTCGCTTTTCACGCCGTGTGGATGTATTGACCACTCGCTGTCCTCATCTACAACAACGAGCTGATAAGTTTTCACTGGGGAATCCCACTTAGGACAGCCACCACGTGGTCGCTGCAACACGTTGAAGTCTAAGAATCATTCATACATGTGTTTTTCTTACGACAATTCCCCAGATACTGTGTCTCACGGCATTAGTGTGGAGAAGTCGCACATGATCGATATCACTCCCCCTACCGGTACTTATCTCGAACTTTAACAGGATTAAATGCATCGTTGGATGCACGCGGTGTTGGGGAGAGATGAGCGGATTTGTTCTTCAGTGATATGCCCTGGAAATCGGCGTTCAACGTCATTGATGTGGCAAACAGGAGATGGTAAATATTTTGCTGTGGATTCAAAAGTTCAACGCCGATCGTAACAGGTCGAGCACACACACGGGGACTAGTCCCCTGCTAACCTAGTCCCGTGAAGTGTTTAGCACGGTTGAGGACTGGGCGCAGGGACTTGATCCTACGAACAGTGGCACACGAATCTTTTGATGAACTGAGTCGCACGGACTTCGGCCCAAAAATTCAATACTAAGTTAGAACTCGCGGGGACTAGTTCGCAGGGAGCAAAGCGTGGTCCCGTGAGACGAGATTTGTCATCAAAAAATGGCCAGTTTACACGATGGGACTTGTTCCCGCCGATTTGGTGTAGGGGACTAGTCGCCAAGGACTAGTCCCTCCGTGTGTGCCGACCTTAAATTGTTAATCCTTCAACCACTGCGCAGCTGTAGTTAAATGTACTTTAAGATCCAGATTTGACTTAATCACCGCTTACGTTGCGAAAGAAATGCTTGACTTTTTTTAAAAGCCACAAACCGCCCTCTAAGAGTCTTAAGACGGTTCTTAGACTCTTAGAGGGCGGTTGTGGTATGGAGATTGAGAAGAACGATGAATAATTAAAAACAACAAGAGGGCGGTTTGTGGGTATGGAGATTGCGAAGACGATGATATTAAAAAACAACAATAAAACAACAGGTTTGGTTTACAACTGAAAGACGAAGTAGATATTTAATTGATCCTCAAATTTACTTTTGTTTTCTTATCTGCTCTGAGAGGTCATCGAAACAATTCCTACAGAGGGGAATCCGTATGATCTGTATTACCTACCCTGGCTAAAAGAGGTCTGGGTTAATACGTGGACTAACTCTACCTTTGACGTCATCAACACCGCGGGAAACTGGAGAGGACTCACAAGGCTATTAAAGCGCATGTTAAACCAGGTTAGTGCATTCATCAGCGATTTCATGGTTTACCAAAAGCTCCAATTAAGAGATGTAACAATCTTTTTTTGCTTTTCTTGACTACGAGTAGTCCCTAATTTTTCTTTGTGACAATAAAGGGGACCGAAATACACGAGCGGGCATGAAACTAGGGAGTTTTAGTAAACCACGACGGCGGACGGGGTACCCGGTGTGGTGGTCTATCTGTACATTCATGCAAGGGTCGAGTGGGTCAGTGAGATCAAATACGGATTTATAGCGGCTGCCAGAGGCGCCTTTACAGGCTAACGTCCGATCTCATCCTACACAAGAATTGGAAACCGCCATGAGACAGTGGGGTGACATGTGAGGTATATAAATCCATTACCGTTACCATTACCATAACGTTTAGGTGGTCAGTGTTTTTTGCACTCTTCTTCAGGTTGGACTCACGGCTTCATGTATGCTGACTCAAAAGTAAAAGATGGCGAGGTTGGCTACGTCACTCACCTGTTCAACCAGGTCTCCATCAACTCGACCTTTCATCCAAGTCGTACAAAGGCTTCGTCAACGTTTCCAACTATGGTTGCACTGGAACTTTGAACATAGCCTACAGCTCCGTGAACAAACACGCATTCGTTCAGTGCTATGCTTCCCGCAGATCCGTGGCATTACTAGAGATGGATCTCGCCTCTGACAAGATTGTTAAAAAGTGGAATACTACTGGAGTCCCTTACGCTTCACCTGATGGGCGATATATCGTTACACTTTACAAATCCGTAAACGAGACTGCAAACCTTCTCCTTGACAGTAAAGTCTACGTCCTGTTCATACCTGACAACAACAGCCCCGCACTTTTCAAATCCAAATTCACTATCTCTGGTGGAGTAAGTAAACTGGTTTTCGACAAGAAGACTGGCCAGCAAGGAGGCTACCTAGCTTACATCAGCCTTATCTACAGCGACAAGATAGCTGTGATAGATCTTGATCGCCTCGAGTCATATGCCGCCAAAATCAGTTACATCGAAGGTGTGGGTAGCGTGTTTAGTGCGCCAGGCATGCACGCGGTGCACCGCGCCTTGCTCAGGTCAGGGCCCTGGCTGGTGTCTCCTGCTACTGCTAACAATTCCCTTGCCATCATCAACACCGCCAAACGAGAGCTGCATGGGATGGTTATGGGCGTGGTTGGGGTAAGAGGCTGGTCGCGGTGCATTCATCGCCATCTTGGCGTAGTGGTGCTGCAAAGAAAATGTGCTGCCCACGCGAGACGCTGATCTTTATCTTGCTGTTTTCATTTTACAAGGCCATTGACTGAGTGGAAAAACCAGGACATTACGCTGTTGCTACTAGAATATAAGCCTTCAAGCACTTGGTATATGTTAACACCTTCATATTCTGCGAATAAACGAACGCCTGGCGAGAATTAGAGAGTACGTAGACTGTAAACCTTTGAATTTGACTAATAAAGTCGCTTGTAGGAAGGCATCGAGCAGTGGTCGCTTGTAGTTTTTATTGGAATATCAGTATAATACAACATGGCACACGGTGCCTTAGAATTATGGTGAGGTTGAAAAAAAAAAGAACTGGTCTGGCAAAATACCACGCACTCCCTCACGAGAACTCCGAAGGTTTCGCCATCACTGACTCTCCATACACTTAGCTTCGACTAGCACGGAATTTCTCTAGTCTCATTTTCACGTAGGAGACAACAACAGAGACAGAGTACTTGCATGGTTCAATTTTATTGCGATTAATTATTTAATCTTTTATTTCTTTTGTGTCTGCTGTTCACATCGCAAAGGTTTCGGTAAAGTAACCTTTTGGTGATATCAGTTGCGAAGAATAGTTTCATACAATGGTTTAAACCCCTATTACAACATCAAAACGCGCGTCTTCAGTGGCAACTGCCAATGCAAAAGAGACACGAAGATGTGAGTGATCGTTAAGGAATAGTGAAAACAAAGCCTAAAAAATCACAAATGGTGGAACAGAGAATTAACTCTGAAGTGTAAATTAAAGTGCTAATTGAACCCATGAATAACCCACTGGGCGTTAGCCCAAGTAGAGGGATTCAGGGAACCACACGAGGTAAAGAAAAAATCTTTTGACCTCGGTGAGCTACGAGGTCGGACAGAGAAAGTCGGGAACGATTAGGTGGTGAATCGCGGCGAAGAGAAAGTAAGGGCACATATGAATGTTGTGCCGCGCCGCGTAGCACTATGAACACAAATGGTGGAACAGAGAATTAACTCTGAAGATCAAAAGATTTTTTCTTTACCTCAGTCGGCAGAGTAACGGTAAATCTAATCCGGAGATCGTGGGTTCGATTCCCACCGAGGTCAAAAGATTTTTTCTTTACCTCGTGTGGTTCCCTGATTCCCTTTACTAGGGCTAACGCCCAGTGGGCTATTCATGGGTTCAATTAGCACTTTAATTTACACTTCACTGAGTTTATTCTCTGTTCCACCATTTGTGCTCATAGTGCTTCGCGGCACAACATTCATTTGTACCCCTAGAAAAATCACATATTGGAACCGCGGATTATAGAAGGATCGTCGCAGTTGCATTTCAGATATATGATTTTCATATTTTCGCACTCATCTATTCATCACTTCGTGGGTTTATTGCGAACCAACAAAACGTACAACTCCCAGCTGGCTTTTTAGCCTAGTTGATAAAGCCCTGCACCTGTATCGTAGAGGTCATGAATTCGACGCACAAGCTTGAGTCATTTTTCCGGTCTTAATTACTACTGCTTAACTAGTGTTCAGAACTGCGACGATCACTCACATTTCCACTCTGTAATCTGCAGCTCTAATATATTCTTTTCAGATAGTCACAGTCATTGATAAAGTGAGACACATTTAGCGCGACTCTGTGTTGTTGAGTGTCAAAAGTAATTCTGGTTTGCTTTGGCTTCGCTTTACTTCGCTTTACTTCGCTTTACTTCGCTCGGTAATTGGTTAGAAAAACTCGCGCCACTTTCTCAAGCAATGAGAAGAAAAACCAAAATCAAAACCAATCGTGACTTGGTCGCACCCATTTTTCCACGCCTGGAGCCAGTTATTTGCTTCGAATTCTGAGTGGTATTTGCGGCTAATTGCTTTCGTTTCGGTTTTGCAACACTCTTTATTCTTCTGAGCTTAAACACGGAGCGATCCTATATAACGAGGCTGAGGTGTTCAGCCTGTCAATCACAAATCTCAACGGACGGCCAATGCTCCCATTTGATTGGCTTATTCACTGAAGTCTAATTTTAGCGAGTTGCCACAGGATTTTGTTTTTCTGCCGGTTTTCTGCGGTTGAGAAATAAATTTGAAAACTAAGGGCGCGTTCGTTTGGGATATTCCGGAATAAGAATATATTCCGCAATATATTCCGGCTATTCTGCTCCTGGGAGCAGAATAGCCGGAATGGAAATCCAGGTATTCCGGAATGAGAATAGCTCCCAAAAAAACGCTTACTTGCATTATTCCAATTATTCTTATTCCGGATTGATCCCAAACGAACGCGCCCTTAATTCGGATGCCCGGAAAGCTAAGACCCGGAAAACTAAGACTCTGGTTTTTTTAAGGGGAAATCATCAAATTTCAGCTTTCTTTCCCTTTAAGTGGTAAAATGAATGAAATTAATGCACTCACACTTACAAATAACAATTTAGTTGCGGTTTTCAATCCCGGTATGGCTAGCCTCTTCCAGACGTTCGTTTTGAAGTTGGGGCGCGCGAAAAAAAGAATTAAAAAAAAAGAGCCGCGAGAAGAGGCTACGGTATGGCAAACAAAATTATTTTCGAAGTGAAGAATGATCATCGCAGTTAATTTTCCAATTTAAGCAATTGGAAAGAAGAAGCCTGAAAAAAAACAGGGCTTCAACGCGATTCGAACTCATGACCTCCGCGATACCGGTGCGATACTCTACCAACTGAGCTATGAAGCCACACATTGGGAGCGAGGTCAATTTATTGAGTTCATATCACCCGTGAGGAATGAAATGATGTGAAGTGTATGAAAATAATTCATATTTGAACTGCGGTTATAGATGCAAGTGAAGAATGATCATCGCAGTTAATTTTCCAATTTAAGCAATTGGAAAGAAGATGCCTGAAAAAAAGTCAGGGCTTCAACGCGATTCGAACTCATGACCTCCGCGATACTGGTGCGATACTCTACCAACTGAGCTATGAAGCCACACATTGGGAGCGAGGTCAATTTATTGAGTTCATATCACCCGTGAGGAATGAAATGATGTGAAGTGTATGAAAATAATTCATATTTGAACTGCGGTTATAGATGCAAGTGAAGAATGATCATCGCAGTTAATTTTCCAATTTAAGCAATTGGAAAGAAGATGCCTGAAAAAAATCAGGGCTTCAACGCGATTCGAACTCATGACCTCCGCGATACTGGTGCGATGCTCTACCAACTGAGCTATGAAGCCACACATTAGGAGCGAGGTCAATTTATTGAGTTCATATCTCCCGTGAGGAGTTAAATGATGTGAAGTATATATGAAATAATTCATATTTGAACTGCAGTTGTGGATCAAAGTGAAGAATGATCATCGCAGTAAATTTTCCAATTTAAGCAATTTGGAAAGAAGAAGCCTGAAAAAAAATCAGGGCTTCAACGCGATTCGAACCCATGACCTCCGCGATATTATTTCCGGTTGCCGCCGTGTGGTGTTACACTGTGCACTAAAGTTTGCGAAAAAAAAAAACGAAATGAAGCGAAGCAGTACTTTGTCTACTTTGCAAAACGGTAGTTTCCGAAAAGGTACTTTGCGTTTTTCGTTTTTTTATTTTGGCTTCCATATTACTTGAAGGTATTAATTTGAAGCTACTCACAACTGAATATATATTTTCATATCGTCCTGATCCGCACTTTCCCATTTTCGGTCTGATGATTTCGTCGGCAGAAGCACGTGTTGCCTTGGTGCATGTTTAAGTATTTAAATAGCAGCAGCTACTATTTTTCAAGTAAGTGATATGGTTTTTTTCTCAGGGTAAATCGTCAAATTTTAGCTTAATATACGTGTCTCCTTGCTTTTACTGAGCCGACATTTTGTTTTCACGAAAACTAAAAACTACAATCTTGGACAAAATAAATGGAACACCTGGGCCACCCCTTCCCCCATTTCAATGATGCCAAAATGACGCGCTTTGCTTTTTGCGCGACTTTATCATTGCTTTGGGGGGGTGGGGGGATGGGGGATAATCGTTCCATTTTATACTGTCCAAGATTGTAGTTTACGGTAGACCGTGATGCGGGTAACCTGGATTAAGCACTGTAAGCCGTAATCAAGCTTCCGGGGATTCTTGCAAATGAGGTTGACAAGCCTACACGACTCCTACGGTTCGTGGCATTTGAAAATTTGCCGTTTTCTTTTCGGTCTCTCAACCTTCTAGTCCCTTCACTCTTGTTTATGAAGGGCACTTCGTATTGTGTTATAAGGAGAAATTAGAGCCATTAGATCGTACTATGGCAAATTTTAAGAGGTCATAGGTCTGCATGATTTCCGCTGTTATCTGGATGTCGGTACACCTCTATAACTTGCCATGTGTTAGTGCATTGTTTTGACTCATTTCTATTGCAAGATATGTTTTTAAATCTCCAAGAAAAGACGTCGAATGATCAAATTCTATTTTTATTTATGATTTTGCGTATAACATCGCAAAGCCAGTTGTGTCCAAAAAGCCATGATATTATCATGAATAATCTATTTTTACCAGTTTAGTATCGTTTTAATACTGAGGGAAGCTTTGAACAACTATAACTGGGTCATCATTTGCTGAGGCTTGGGAGCGAGTGAGTTTGCAAAAAAAGAAAAAAAAAACTTAAATACTTAAACATGAAGAGAAAAGCATTGGCACCAATGCAACACGTGCTTCTGCCGACGAAATCATCAGACCGATTGTTGGAAAAGCTATCAGGATGGTATGAAAGAATATTTGTTCAGTTGTGAGTAGCTTCAATTAATTCGTTCTAGTAATATGGAAGCAACAAAACGAAAACGCAAAGCACCTTTTCGGAAACTACCGCTTTGCAAAGTAGATAAAGCACTGCTTCGCTTCATTTCGCTTTTTTTCGCAAACTTTAATGCACAGTGAAAACGCCACCCGGCGGTAACCGGAAATAGTTTCGTTTGAAAAACACAAAAACGCAACTAAGTTGTTATTTGTAAGTGTGAGTGCATTCATGTCATTCCCTTACACTTAAAGGTAAAGAAAGCTGAAATTTGATGATTTCTCCTGAAAAAAACAGGGTCTTAGTTTTCCGGGTCTTAGGTCTTAGGTCTTAGGTCTTAGCTTTCCGGACATCCCCCTTAATTCGTGAAAAAATACAAAACGACTGTGAAGGTAATATATTTTATTTACGGTAATATGGTTATTCTTCAGCCAGTTATCCAAAAGAGATTCCGTAACGTCAACATTAGCTGCTGTTGTACTCTTGCAGCTAAAATTCCGTCGACCTTTTACGAACGTAATCAGTTGTTTTATAGCATTCAGCCTCGAGTCTTCCATTTCCTTTCTAACGTCAATATTCAGGCGAAATCTCACTTTGCCATTTTTGAAGTTCTGTTGTTTCTTCGTGGCACTTGTTGTTTCAATTTCTTTGCCGCTCTGAATATGGAACAGTTTGAGGAATAAGTTAGCGTTGTTCAATTTGCATTTTGTTTGCACCATCATAACGCTCACAAACTTGAATAATTTTAAATATCCCACCAAAATCCGTCTGTGTTCACAGGCTAACCAAAATCACCTCTTACGAGATTTCGTTTCGTTCTCAGCATGCTGAGATAAATGGAAACAGATAGCTCGCAGGCATCAGCTTTGTTATTTTAGTTAGCGGGAAAATTTGAATGTTCCACGTGCAGCGACGACGAAGATAATTCATCGTTTTTGGTCTTCGAAAGCCATCATCTAAAGTGTTAATATAAGTTTTATTTTCACTGTATTTTTATCATTTACCTTATATTATTCTACGTAAATGACTCCGTTGGTTTGAGGAAAAAAACGCTATTTCTCCACGTCTTCTATATGCGACCGTTATTCTGGCTGTCACCATTGCACAGGAAAGCCAACAAAGTGCTTCAAGGGGGCGTGTCCTTGCCTTTTATAGGATCGCTCCGTGTTTAACCCCTCGCCGAAAAATGCAGGTTTTCCTTACAAAATTCGTCTCCAAAGAAGCTCAAAACAAACAAGAGGTCGACATTGGTGGGTGTTACGAGTTCGTTCATTGAGTGGCAGGTAGTTTGCAGTCTAAACAGAACGCTAGGTAGTCGGAACAGCAACACGGTTTTTTGTTCCAAACAAAAGTAGTAACTCCGCCCTAGACTTTATAAACAAGCACACGCTAGGCTTAAAAATTACACTTCGACCCCCGTCACACTTGTATAAGCACGGCATCGGCCAAATGTACACGCGACTTTTGTCACACTTCAGTAAACATGTACTCTCTTCTAAAATATCCTCTCTCTAAACGTTACACCGGTTTACCTTTTATACTTATGAGCATAAGACTCTAGAACTTTCTGGCTCGACTAAATAAAGTGACATTACAACATAAAACTATTAAGAGCATCATGCGTAAACGACTTGAAAAACAGCTTAGTCCCTGTGTTGCAAAAGTAATTAAATATGCAATAAGTTTCTAGACTAAATTAGCATACACATGAACCCTCCAAGTCACCCAATAATTTTTCGTAACAGTGGGGTTTGCAGTATTGCTTTATCAGAGTCTTTTTCTTGGGGTATTCCGGAATTGCGGTATTGCACCATTTTCCGAATCTGCTGAATGTGGTTTTTCAGCATTTTGGTGGATATTTTCGGAGCTTTTTCCAGTTTCCAATCGGAAAAGGGTAAGTTATTTTTTGCCATTGTAAGCTGATATAATGCCAATTGATGTTACTTATTTTGTTTACGTTGTAAGTTATTGTTATTTCTGTGCCATATACTTTAATCTTGACATACATCGTAGTGGTTTCGGTATGACATCGGGTTTTGACTTGGTTTTAAAGTGTAGTGGTATATGGCAATTTTTTGGCGATGTTGCAGTATGTGCCAAATTTGTTTAGGGTATTGGGGTGTTTAGAACTCCCCAATGTTTCCCTCAAACAAGCAATAAAGGCAAAATAATAGAAGCAAGTACTTTAAAAGTTTAAAATTCAAGTCAGAGAATTCTGCGGTTGACACATTCTAATTCAGTTAACACAGTTCGAGGGCTGTGGACTTTGGCATTTTTACAACATGTTTTTTGTGTAAAACTTGTGTGCGTGGAAAATAAAGTAAAAGTTTAGTAATCAGTGAATTGGCTAGAAAAAAGTTTTTTGCAAAAAATCATACCTTGAGAACAATTTTTAAAATAGGTTGGCTTAAGGTGGCCGAACACAGTTTTAGCGCGCGCTTTTGCTGATGCAATTTAGCACGTGCACAAGGATTTCAAACAACAAACATGCCGTCAATAGAGCGATCATTTTATTTACTCAACACCCGCACTATCTGGTGTTATTTTTCTCTGTAATTGCATGCGGTGTATTGATGGTTTTAGTATTTTATTACAACGATATGTTAGAAAAGGTAGCGATGCAAAGAACCCAACAATTTTCAGGTTTTGTTTGTTACCGAAAGAACCTAGTTAAATGCAACGCATGCGCAGTTGCTCGAAAAAATGAGACCGATAGCTTTAGAAGAAACGTACCGATTTCTAACGATCCAATCGTTAGAATTTCAAGAAATTTGGCAAAAAAAAATAGATCAGAGACCACGTAAATGATCTATCACGAAAAATCTGAATTTTGACATAAGGAATTTTTAATAATACAGGAAACGATTAACGGCGAATTACATTATTAGAAGGGATTTTTTAAAATGTCACTTCGTAGTGTGCAAAAGATGAAAGCAATCTAACGACTGGTTTTTTTTTTTAAATAAACAAAAACCACTATTTAAGCCTTGTTTTGACCCAGCTTCGTTGCCATGACAACAGCACACACCCTAGTCAAATTGCGAGAATAAATACTTCTATAATTAACCTTGACTCTTGCAAAAAATGGGCGCCAAAGCATAAATAGTTTAAAAGTAATGGAGAATTAAGCATAGGCACTTGAAAACTGTGTTCAGCCACCTTAAATCCATTTTTAACAATATCATGTTATTCTTAAAGGGTGGTAAATGGATGTCAGAAAAATGGGCTTTGCATTTAATATATGCACCACCACCGCCCTCCCCCCCCCCCCCCCCCCCGCACACCTAATCCCACCCTCGTGTTCAGGAAGAACGGAATTCGTCACTAGAAAGGCAAAAAAGTGTGGCATTCTTACGAGGCAAACTGATGTTGTTATCACAATAAGAGCCATGTACGAGGAATAACCTTAAAATCAAAAGGAATGCGTTGTCATAAATCTGCAAATTTCTGTCCATGTTTCTGGACTTAAGCAGTGGGTTGGGATATCTGATGGGGTGTAGAGAGGCTATCTTTGTCGATACCCTATATTTACAAAGATTGGTCTCCTTACAAATTAGTTTATTTCCCTCAATGCAAGTTCTTGCACTTATAGGAACTGCTAAAAGAGACAAAAAGTGTGAAATAATCAGCACCTTGCAGCTATCAAATTCAGTGGTATTTCAGTGTAATCCAAAAAGGGAAAATATGTTTTATGCTTTACATGGTAGTGCAGTCTGGGGAGAAAACAAATAAGATGGAATTTTAGACCCAATTATCACTGAGCTGAAATAAGAAAATCTAAATGTGCCTCTTACCCAGATCTATGGTAACGTGGAGGCCATTTTGAACTGCTTCCTATACGTTGCCAAAGATACGGGTTAAGAGTACTACTTAAGCTGAACCTCTCACCAAAAACAGAATAATTCACATTGGGCTACCATACTAATCTAAGAACTGGCAAGAAGTTGGGCAGACAGGCAGGGATGGACTACCAGCAAGGTGGAGACATTTAATATAACTTGTCTATGACATCTCAAAAGCCTGCAAAAAATGAATAATTCACATTGGGCTACCATATATAATCTAAGAAGTGGCAAGAAGTTGGGCAGACAGGCAAGGATGAACTACCAGCAAGAGGGAGACATTTAATACAACTTGTCTATGGCATCTCAAAGCCTGCAAAAAATGAATGCGAGAAAAAAATACTGGGGACTAATAGAAAGCTTAAGATGACATGTCTTCATAAGAACTACACATACAGATAAATACCGATGCAAATGTCACTATATGTGTAAGCAACAACAAACAAAGTAGATCATAACAAATTTGTTTTAATTTAGGAGTTAAATAAAAATTGAACTTAAGCATGATCTTGCATGTTTGTTACGAAAAATTGTTGCGTGACTTGGAACATTCGCGAATAAGCTAATTTAGTATGGAATCTTCTCGCATATTAATTAGTTTCGTGTCACGGCGACTAGGCAGTTTATTTTAGTCGTTTACGTCTACTGCTGTAAATAGTTTAATATTGTAATGTTGCTTTATTTAGTCAAGCCGCAAAGTTCTAGAACCTTTAGTTGTAAAGTATATAAGCGAATCGGCGTAGTTTTTAAATGGTTTTTCCCAGGAGTGTTTAGAGAGAATTATCTCGTGAGTCAGTAGTGTTTACTGACGTGTGACGAAGGTCGCGCGTAAAGTGTTGACAGAGGTCGTGTTTGTTGAAGTGTAACAGAGAAGTTACGTGGATATCTGGCAAGAGGCCGTGTTTATACAAGAGTGACGGAGGTCGAAGTATAGTTTACAAGTCTAGCGTGTGCTTGTTGCGAAGTCTTGTGTGGAATTACTGCGTTCATCTGGAATAAATAACCTTGTTGTTGTTTCCGACAACCCTGTGTTCTGTTTAGACTGCAAACTACCTGCCAATTTAAACATCGAACTTGCAACAATGTTTAGAGGTGCGTGAACCTTTTCTGAAATAGGAAATTGGTACCTTATTAGAAATTGTGATAAGTAAACGAAAATAAATATCCAATTTTAATTACCGGTACTGACTATCAATGTTTGTCCCATAGCATGGAAGAAGTGCAGGCATAGGGTAGCGATTTTGGTTTCTTTCCTCCCCCTCCTCCACCCCCCCCCCCCCCTTCCTATTACACCGCTCCTTCTCAGAATTGACAAAACATGATTAGTCAATTGCAAATAATATAAACAGACGTAAAACATTTCCAAAAATCATCGGCCTAGCCCACAATTTCACAATCCCCACCCTCGGGGCTGTTATGTCAGTCCGAATCCACACCCCTAGCCCGTCCCTCTCCTATTGGGCTAAACATTGATATAGTAGGTGGATAATAAACCAGAAAAAAAATAAAACAACAACAACAACCAACCATCCAACCTGTATTTACCAACTTCTGATGACAACATATCCAGGACTTCCATGTAGGCTGGCTCTACAGGTCTTCACGAAATTTTGGCTTCATTATCATTATAGTTTATTAACAATTTATTAAACTAAACTCAACGGTATTTAAGCTTAAATCACCGCATAAAGACACTAAGACCTGTTACGTATACGTTCCCTATAGTACTTAAAAAATTCTCGCTCTCACATTTAGCTCCAAACACTGAAATCGATCAGATTGCTGACGAAGCTGAAATTACCGCATCTATAAACGTGTTGTTGATTTAGAGTGCGTTTCTTTAAGAAAATCGAAGATTGGATTCTTAAATCCGAAAAAAATCCGAAAACGGATTTCGCGTTTCTTTACTAAACAGATAAGTCAAAGATCTCTCGGATAATTATGCGTCAAAGCAACCGAAGGATAAACTCTGGGAGTAGATTCTTTGGTTTCTATGACGCACCATGATTCGAGAGATCTTGGATTCATCTGTTTAGTAAAAAAAACGCAAAATACGTTTTTCGGATTCTTTCGACTAAGAATCCAATCTTGGATTTTCTTTAAGAAACGAACCCTCAGAGGTCGAGGCAAAGACTTTTCCAGTGTATTGTACGCCATGTTCGCGCTCGCAGCGTAATCGCACTCAGGGCTGGCATGCACATCCATCGCTCTTGCCTTCGTATTGAAAATCGAACAAAATTACTGTCGTTTATCAACTTCCGGTGCAATTGCGCATGCTCTGTTTTTGGCCAATGAAATATTGAGCTAAAACACTGTGTTACAGAGGTTTTTTTTCTCCGTGCCGCTGAACCAGGGAAACGAAGGCTCTTTGTGTGGCAATAGAATTTTGGCAGGTCGCCGAGAAGCTATTTCTGTTTTTGACATTGCGAAATCACATCACTTCAGAACCAAAGCTGCCAAGAGAGACGTGCAAACCTTGGGTTGACCCAAATATTTCAGCAATGGCTTCAGTATCATCTGTTACATCAGCTGTGATTGTCAGCTTCATAGTTGTGGCTTTTGGTGAGTAATCAAAACCAGCCACGATTAATTAACGATAATTGATAATTCACTTCTGTTGCGATGCTTTTGGGGTGTGACGTGCATTGTTGTTTAGCCATAAGATTGCTGACGAATTTAGCTGATTTTCACTCAGGAAACATATGCCTGTTTACTAGGGATATCCAATGGTCTTTGGAAGCATTGGCGAGCATTCGACCACTGCGTTTATTTCTGCGAGCACGAACAGTGATCAAATTTTTCTTGCGAGCAGCGAGCACTTTAGAAAATACAGATGGCGAGCAGTGAGCGATTCATAAATTTTCCGCCATCAGGAATCTGTATCTTATTTAATGGAAACGTTTCTTTTGCTGAGTATAATCTAACAGACTGGTTTCCCGCTGATTGACTGAAAAGTATTTAACGCAATGAAGTAATACTTCAAACACGAGAGACAGTGTTCCATCAGGATATACAAACACCGAGAAGAGAGTTGAAAATACGACACGCACCGGAGTATTTAATTTTGACAAAATTTGAAGTGTTTGGATAGCCAATGAAACACTCTTTCGAGTGTTTGATATATCTTCTCAATCGAAACAAAAACTAGGGAGTAAACGGAGAAGAAAAATCGTCAAAATCTTTGCTAATTAAGTTCGGGTATCCTAACCTCTCTCACGGTTGCGATTTTCCTTGTTTTAACTTGATGAATCGTTAATGCGTTTGAGAAGCTTCATTTGAAGGCTTTTAGGATCTAACCAATTGCCTCTATACAAGTCCGAGAAGCTCTGAAGGTCGAATTGTAATATACTAGTATTCTTCACGTCTATAGATGACTTTCTAACTTTGCGGTTGCCTTTTGAAAAGAATTCTTACGCGCGTCAGTTTCAATAAAACGTCAACAAAACGAGGAAGCATGTCAGTGCAGAAAGCATTTATAGCGCGTGCATGTTTTCCAGTATTTCCCAGTTTTGCCATACGGGAAACAATGTTTCGAGCGTCAATTTTTGTTTTCAAGATGCAAAATATGCTCCCACTACAGGGTGGAGAATTTTAACGAAAATCCGAGCATGCGAGCAATTGCAAAAGGTTTCCGAGCACGAGCAAGCGAGCACTCGTCCAAGTTTACGAGCAATCCGAGCAAAGGTCAAATTTCATTAAATTTTGTGAGCACATTTAAAGTGAATGGGGCCATTTCATACCCTTCTACGTAGCTACTCTTACGTTTGTTCTCGAATATTAGTTAGATCCGTACTTGGTTGAGAGATTTGTTTGCAGGATAGCGAAAGTTTTCATTTTGTGTCATGATCATCAAGAAAGACAGTTGTGAATAATTTGGTTTGATGAGAAGACCTGCTATACGTGAAGTCCGGGCTAAATAATGGGCAACTAAGCGATACATCTGGACATAAAATGTGCTTCTTCCCTTTGACAAGCGATTCTTGTGTAAGCCGTGCAGAGTTATAAGGTTGCAAGGAGACATCAGACGAACATTCGATTTAGGTAAACGGGAAACTGATGAAATTTCGGAGAAAAAACAAACCGAAAATACAGACAACAAGGAATGTGTTCGAGATCCACCTGGACTCTTCGTATTTCTAAGTCACACGGTTTAACTCCGACCAAATCCAGACTGCGATTTAATTACAAAATTTTGCAACCGTTCTCACTGTATAAATATATGCCCTTCCTGCAAGACGGTGAGACTTAGACGGGTGTCTAAATCTGGACGGCTGTAGAAATTTGTGATCTGCCAGTATAAACATGGGACCCGTTCTTGAACAAAGCTATAAAAAAGGAAACACAGAAAAATGCACCGTGTGCGAGAGCGGCCTTCGAATAGTTATGCGATGGTTGATGGTTTATTTGGTAAACCGACTTATGTCGAAATACCAAACGATAGTGTTGACGCCATAAAACCAATGGATTGGCAAGAGGTTGTCAACATTCTCGTCTCAAAAGGAATGTAAAACAGAGCCACTTGCTATTCAATTTCGAGTGTTTGTTTACCGGAGCATGAAGCACATATTGTCTCATGATTAATCGTGTTCGTTAATTATTTTGTTATGAAACAGAATGATCCAGAATAGCATGCTTTCTGACGCGTGGAGAAATATTTTTTTAACAATGGATGAGTCACAAAGTACAAGAGTTGTTTGCTTTCCGACTCGTGGGAAAGTGCTTTTCTAGTGATGCTAAAAAACCAGGGATAAATCAGAAAATGCAAGGGTTATTTGCTTTCCGACGAGTGGAAAACTACATTTTAGTGATGCTTTAAAAACAATGGAAGAATCACAAAAGCAGCGCCTGGGGGTAGGCCATTGCGTGATGTTAAATTTGAATTCCTGATTGCTTGAAGGAAGTATGTTTCTGGACTAAAGGAGTGGGTTGGGATAGCTGATGGGGTGTAGCATCTTTGTCCATTGAAGTAGTATTGATTTTCTTATTTTGTTGCTAATTTTTTGGCCAACCTACATTTACAAAGATTGGTCTCCTTACTAATTCGTTTATTTCCCTCAATGCAAGTTCTTGCACTTATAGGAACTGCTAAGAGAGACAAAAAGTGTGAAATAATCAGCACCTTGCGGGTATCAAATTCAGTGGTCTTTGAATGTAATCGAAAACGGAAAATATGTTTTGTGCTTCACATGGTAGTGCAGTCTGGGAAGAAAACAAATAAGATGAAATTTTAGACCCAATTATCATTGAGCTAAATAAGAAAATCTAATATTGCCTTTTACTCAGATCTATGGTAACTTGGAGGTCATTTTCAAGTGCTTTCTATACGTAATAGTTCACTAATTAAGCTGAGCCCCTCGCCAAAACCAGAATAATTCACATTGGGCTACCATATATAATCTAAGAACTGGTAAGAAGTTGGACAGACAGGCAGGGATGGACTATCAGCAAGGTGAAGACATTTAATATAACTTGTCCATGACATCTCAATTCAAAAGCCTGCATAAAATGAATGTCCAGTCCAAGGAATGCGAGCAAAAGAAAAAGACTGGGGACTAATAGAGAGCTTAAGATGACATGTCTTCCTAAGAATTACACATACAGATAAATACTGATGCAGATGTCACTATATGTGTAGTCAAAAACATATATTTTCCAGAATCTATCATAAATTAGATCATAACTAATTTGTTTCAATTTAGGAGTTAATACAAATTCAACTGAAGCATGATCTAGCATATTTAGAGGTGAACCTTTTTTAAAATGGGAAATTGGTCTCTTATTAGAAATTGTTACAAGTAAATGAAAATAAATATCCAATTTTAATTACCGGTACTGAGTATCAACGTTTGGCCCATAGGTAATTGCGGAAACGTGAGAGGACTGGGAAAGAGTATGGTTGTTTTCCGTTTGTTTGAAAAACTAAGATATTCACATGAAAGATCAGCTAAATTAGAGAGTCTTAACCCAAAATAGAAGTATTTGGAGGAGAAAAATGGCAAAATGGTAGCTCTTCAAATATCACGTAAAATAGAGAGTTTGCATGGATTGGGTAGACAAGCCTCAAAATTGTGAGGATTTGTATGGAATTTTGCAACTTTTGCGAGGCTCCCATTTGAACAATTTTTCGCTGGAAACTCTTAAACGTGGCTGGGTAGCTTTTCATTCAGTAAAATTTCAGTTGAAATGTTTAGATTTTCAATATAATCAATATAAGAAACTCGTCCTAGTCCTCTCTCGTTTCTGCAATTGGCTTTTGCAGGGAAGAAGTGCAGGCATAGGGTAGGGATTTTGGTTTCTTAATAATAATAATAATAATAATAATAATAATAATAATATAGTAGTAATAATAATAATAATA
The DNA here is from genome assembly GCA_019787425.1 of Platygyra sinensis. NCBI lineage: Eukaryota > Metazoa > Cnidaria > Anthozoa > Scleractinia > Merulinidae > Platygyra > Platygyra sinensis. The sequence goes on from JAHPZR010013251.1 coordinate 20,207, forward strand.
ATAATAATAATAATAATAACAATAATAATAATAATAATAATAATGCCAATATTTAAACAGGATCACCTATCATTTCTAACAGAATGAACTTCTATCAACAGGGTCCTGTACTTAAATAAATAAGTCAATGAATAAATAAATAAATAAATGAATATTCCCTTTCCGCTCCCCCTCCCCCGTCTCAAAAAAAATTACACTGCTTTTTCTCAGAATTGAGAAAAACATGATTGGTGCAATAATATGAACAGACGTAAAAGATTTCCAAAAATCATCGGCTTAGCCCACAATTTCACGATCCCCACCTTCGGGGCTGTTATGTCAGTCAGAAACACACCCCTATCCCGTCCCTCTCCTATTGGGCTTGACATTGATACAGTATGTGGATTAATAAACCATACTCCCCCCCCCCGAAAGTAAAAAAACAAAAAAACAAAACAAACAAGAACAACCATCCAACCTGTATTTAACAACTTTTGATGACAACATATCCAGGACTACCATCTAGACTGGCTCTACAGATCTTCACGAAATTTTGGCTTCATTATCATTATAGTTTATTAACAATCTATTAAATTGAACTCAACGGTATTTAAGCTTAAATCACCGCATAAATACAAAGGCAGAAAATCAAAACATTATGGCAACTTGCAACTTTACAAACCTCACAATTACAAAGGCCAGAATTTGCATTTCTTGGCCTTATTCTGCGGCTTGAACTTCCTGAATTGATTCTGGAAGAAAGTTTAAAACCTTGCAGTGACATTTCATAATTTTGGATTTCATGCCTCGCTGTGGGTTTGCGTTCGATTTTTAACGCACGTATACCTCCCCTACAGTATTTAAAAGATTTTCGCTCTCAGATTTATCGCCAAACAATTCAATCAGATTGCTGACGAAGCTGAAATTACAGCATCTACAAACGTGTTGTTGATTTAGGGTGCGTTTCTTTAAGAAAATAGAAGATTGGATTCTTAAATCTGAAAAAATCCGAAAACGGATTTTGCGTTTCTTTACTAAACAGATAAGTCCAAGATCTCTCGGATAATTATGCGTCAAAGCAAGCGAAGAATAAACTCTGTGAGTAGATTCTTCGGTTTCTGTGACACACCATGATTCGAGAGATCTTGGATTCATCTGTTTAGTAAAAAAAAATTAATAAATAAAACGCAAAATACGTTTCACGGATTCTTTCGAATCTAAGAATCCAATCTTAAATTTCCTTTAAGACACGTACCCTCAGAGGTCGAGGCAAAGACTTTTCCAGTGTATTGTACGCCATGTTCGCGCACGCAGCTAATCGCACTCAGGGCTGGCATGCACATCCATCGCTCGCGCATTCGTATTGAAAATCGAACAAAATTATTGTTTGTCAACTTCCGGTGCAATTGCGCATGCTCTGTTTTTGGCCAATGAAATATTGAGCTAAAACACTGTATAACAGAGGTCTTTGTTTTCCCGTGCCGCTGATCAAGGGTAACAAAGGCTCTTTGTGTGGCAACAAAATTTTGGCAGGTCGCCGAGAAGCTATTTCTATCCTTGACGTTGCGAAATCACATCACTTCAGAACTAAAGCTACCAAGAGAGACGTGCAAACCTTGGGGTGACCCATATATCTCAGCAATGGCTTCAGTATCATCTGTTACATCAGCTGTGATTGTTAGCTTCATAGTTGTGGCTTTTGGTGAGTAATCAAAACCAGCCACGATTAATTAACGATAATTGATAATTTACTTCTGTTCCGATACTTTTGGGGTGTGACGTGCATTGTTGTTTAGCGATAAGGTTGCTGACGAATTTAGCTGATTTTCACTCAGGAAACAAATGCCTGTCTACTGGGGATGTCCAATGGTCTTTGTGGGATGATTGGCGAGCATGCGACCAGTGCGTTTACTTCTGCGAGCACGAAACAGTGAGCACTTTAGAAAATTGCGAACAGCGAGCACTTTAGAAAATACAGATGGCGAGCAGTGAGCAATTCATAAATTTTCCGCCAGCCGGAATCTCTATTTTATTAAATGGAAACGTTTCTTTTGCCAATTATAATCTAACAAGCATTTCGCGTTTTGGATTCGATGATCGACAGACCAGTTTCCCGCTGATTGACTAAAAAAGATTCAACGCAATGAAGTAATACTTCAAACACGAGAGACAGTGTTTCATCAGGATATACAAACACCGAGAAGGGAGTTGAAGATAAGACGCGCACCGGAGTATTTTTGACGAAATTTGAAGTGTTTGGATAGCCGATGAAACACTCTTTGGAGTGTTTAATATATCTTCTCAATCGAAACAATAACTAAGGAGTAAACGGCGAAGTAAAATCGTCAAAATCTATGCTAATTAAGATCAGGTCTCCAAACCTCTTTCACGGTTGTGGTTTTCTTTGTTTTAACTTGATGAATTGTTAATGCGTCTGAGAAGCTTCATTTGAAGGCTTCTAGGATCTAACCAGTTGCCGCCATACAGGTCTGAGAAGCTCTGAAGGTCGAATTGTAATATATTAGTATTCTTAACGTCTCTCGTTTCAAACTTTGCGGTTGCCTTTTGCTAAGATTTCTTACGAGCTAGAGTCAGTTTCAATAAAACGCCAACAAAACGAGAAAGCATGTCAGTGCAGAAACATTCATAACGCGTGCATGTTTTCCAGTATTTCCCAGTTATGCCATACGGGAAACATTGTTTCCAGCGTCCATTATTGTTTTCAAGATGGAAATTATGCTCCCGCTACAAGGTGGGGAATTTTAATGAAAATCCGAGCATGCGAGCAATTGCAAAACGTTTGCGAGCACGAGCAAGCGAGCACTCGTCCAAGTTTACGAGCAATCCGAGCAAAGGTCAAATTTGATCAAATTTTGTGAGCACATTTAAAGTGAATGGGGCCATTTCATACCCCTTCTACTCTTGTCTTTGTTCTCGAATATTACTCAGATTCGAACTTGGTTGAGAGATTTAAAATTTTAAAATTTGAGAGGTCGATTTGCAGGATAGCGAAAGTTCTCATTTTGTGTCCTGATCATCAAGAAAGACAGTTATGAATAATTTGGTTTGATGGGAAGACCTGCTCTACGTGAAGTCCGGGCTAAATAATGGGCAACCAAGCCATATATCTGAACATAAAATGTACTTCTTCCCACTGACAAGCGATTCTTGTGTAAGCCGTGTAGAGCTATAAGGTTGCAAGGAGACATCACACGAACATTCGATTTAGGTACTCCGGAAATTGATGAAATTTCGGAGAAAAAAGAAACCGAAAATACAGACAACATGGAATGTGTACGAGCTCCACCTGGACTCTTGGTATTTCTAAGTTACACGGTTTAACTCCGACTAAATCCAGACTGGAATTCAATTACAAGATTTTGCAACCGTTTTCACTGTGAGACTTAGACAGGTGTCTAAATCTGGACGGCATTAGAAATTTGCGATCTGCCAGTATAAACATGGGACCCGTTCTTGAACAAAGCTATAAAAAAAGAAAAAAACAGAAAAATGCACCGTGTGCGAGTGCGGCCTTGGGATAGTTATGCGATGGTTGATGGTTTATTTGGTAAACCGACTTATGTCGAAATACCAAACGATAGTGTTGACGCCATGAAACCAATGGATCGGCAAGAGGTTGCCAACATTCTCGTCTCAAAAAGAATGTAAAACAGAGTGATTTGCCATTCAATTTCGAGTGTTTGTTTACCGGAGCATGAAGCACATATTGTTTTATGATTGATCATGTTCGTTAATTATTTTGTTATGAAACAGAATGATCCAGAATAGCATGCTTTCTGACGCGTGGAGAAATACTTTTTAAACTGAAATGGATGAGTCACGAGGTACAAGAGTTATTTGCTTTCCGACTCGTAGGAAACTGCTTTTCTAGTGATGCTAAAACACAAGGGATAAATCACAAAATACAAGAGTTATTTGCTTTCCCACGAGTGGAAAACTACTTCTTAGTAATGTTTTAAAAACAATTGATGAATCACATAAGCAGCGCCTGGGGGCAGGCAATTGCGTGATGTCAAGTTTGAATTCTTGATTGCTTGAAGTAAGTAAGTTTAGCACTCAGGATTGTATTAAAACAAAAGACGGGGGTTCCCGGCTTTTGAAAAAAAAAATGAAGTGACCTGCCGAGCTGCGGTATGTGGAAAGATAAAAGCCTTTCTCTCGCGTTATTTCTTCTCGAGTTTTTTTTGCCAATCTGGTGTCATTTACAAGAAGCGCAATCAAGAGATCAAGTGGAAACAGACGAAAAAAACAACTTCTTAAATTTACACTATGACGACGAGCACTTTAAAACAAGAACATGTTTTAGATCTTTCAACAGCGCTTCTTAAATTTAACTGTGTTCTTAGCACTACAGTTGCAATGCAGTGCACATATCAAAGATTCACTGATTACCGTGGACACCACACTACTTGATCATTAAACACTTGGTTATGGCACCATCAGTCGAAGCCGTTGTGAAATCTCCGATGACGTAATGGTCTTAACCTGGAACTTTCCTCCTGATATGTTTGGGCATGAACGATACGATAATAACAATATTAGCAACAGCTTGCTTCCTGATAAGTAATGATTAAATTTAATTGTTTTCTTCCATGAGTAAAGGGCTAGCAAAGGAGTCACATAATTCAAGAATAGCGTTATCCACCGCTATCCTTAGTACGGTGGTTATTTTCCTACCAATGACGTTATCCTTGCATGTTCTGACACGTTCTTTGCTTGGCTTGTAAATATTACTTAGGCTTTTCAAAGGAGCCCAAGGTTAAAAATACCCTTCGTTGTTTTTCCATGCCTTCAGTCACAAATCGCCGTCTGGCCCCTATAAAGCATGCGTGCCTTCTTATTGTCTTTGCGCATGCGCATGATTAGAGAGCACGCACAGATGCACATGGTTAAAAAAATGGTGGATTTATATCAAGCGTCGTCCTTGAAAGGAAGCACGAATACTATGATTACTTCTCCGCTCATGTCACACGCCGGATGAACACGTCGGGCGTAAACAACGGACAGAGAGTAAAATTTACACCAGGAATTTACAATCCTTAGTTGCTGCGTCGCTCGCGGAGAAATGTTTATTTGCTCAAAATTGGGGCAAAATCTTTCGGAAATGGAAGTCAGGACATTTGTGAAGATACAGAGAGTAATTTGGGACCATTTGCTGGCTTGTAAGGCTGGAATTATCCAGAAGTTTTCGCGCCGAACGCCACGCGGTGAAAAAATATCGGCTTGTTTTACGTTCTCTTCTGTTTTTTTGTTTCGTTCTCTTTTCTAGCCCGCCGAGGTATTTTTTTCGTCTAAATCACGTAAGAAAAGTTTGAAAATGATGTTCCCATTCAAAGTTTAGCTCTCAGGCAATAATTCTGGAATTTTTTGACCGAAACGCTAGTGGTAAAACAATAAACAAAAGACAACTGAGTTCCGATCATGTCAAAATTCTGACGAATTGAAAATCTTTCTTACTCATGCTATTGTTGTTCGTTTCTTTGTTTCCAGTTTCTTGCGGTGTCTGCGAAGCTGAGTCTTCAAATGATAAAAAGCTTTTGTTCTATGTGTTTGGATCTGAGGCCATTTACATCGTCGACCCAGAGAGCAAGACAGTTTTGTCGAAGATCGAACCTGAGGGTGTTTGTACCAAATCAAACAACCGATACTCCAGGTAACATATCTCTACCAGGGGGGCTAATGTAGCAATACGAACTGCATCTCCTTACCCCCCCCCCCTCCTCCCGTCACCCTCAAAGACGCTCTTGATCATCATCATCATCATCATCAATCTTTATTTATACACGAAATCTTCCAGGATGCTTCTGCGCGTTTGGTTAGTTGAAAATAATTACTCAATTAATTAGTTTTTGAGACAATCCTTTTCTTTTTGGATCCCGAATGCCAACTACACCATGTTCTATATCTTAGTGCGGCACAAACTGGAAATAAAGTCCATCAGGTTAATAAAGAAATAGCTCTTTTACAATTCTCGCAAATTTGTTTTAACGCTGTTGATGTATAGACCCCTCGCTGTCATCCGACTGGAAAGCTTCACTGGGGAACCCCACTTAGGCAACCGCTGAAGACTAAGAATCAACATGTGTTTTCTCGTCACACTGTTCTCCATATATACTTATATTCATGGCATTAATGAGGAGAAGTTGTTTAATCACTGATCTAGACAATACTAATCTCTGGCTTAAACAGGGATAAATGCTCGTTTGGATACGCGGTGTTGGTGAGAGATGAGCTCATTTTATTCACTGATATGCCTGGAAATCGCGTTCATGTCATCGATGTGCAAAAAGGAAAGGTAAGTATTTTGCAAGACTAAAAAGTTCAACCCGATGGTAATATAATTACATACACTAAGAGCTGTTACTAAAGGTACTCAAGACCAATTTAAGATTAAACCAAAGGTTTGCTAACGCTATTTTAAATTGAACCTAAATCACCGTTTTACGTGCGAGCAAAAGCTTGGCTTTTAAGGTGGCTCAACACAATTTTTGATACCTTTGTTTCATTAACCTTCTTCTCTAAAACCCTCGATCCTTTGGTCGCCAAAAATGACGGAAAGCAAGTTAACAACACAAACTTTAAAGTTTTGATAATTAAGGTGACATATGTGCCGTTGCCATGGCAACATGATTAAATATTAACAGGAGTTTAAAATCGGTTTTGTTTATTTGCTGAACTTCTAGTTATTAGATTTTCCTTATAATTTGCATACAACAAGCTTGCAACAATACTCACAAGTTAGCGCTATGTTAATAATAATTTAACAAACAGATCGTTAATTATCCCCTGTTCAAGGTCCACTGGCTTATCTTGAATTTCCTTTGTTAAAGTTAATTTCTTTTAATCTTCCAGTTAGTTATTTCCTAAAGTATTTTCGTGCCAAATTTCGTAAAATTGTAATGAGTGGTTCTCGAGATATAGGCATATCTCTCTTTTTCACTCAGTCGCATTTTTTTTGACTTACTACAAATTCTTTTAGCAACAAAGAAGACGCGGACATTGAGCAAATAAAATGATCGCTGTATGGACGCCATGTTTGTTTTTATGCAGTACTCGTGCGCGCGCTGAATTGGGTTAGCAGGCCGGGGAAAGCGCGCGAAAACTGTGTTCGACAACATTGAGCACTCTTACAGGGCGAATGTGGTAGTGACGTTGAGAAGAAGATCCTGCTGGCTGAATGAATAATAAAATAAACCAATATGAACAACAGGTTTGGTTTAAACTGAAAGTCGAAGTGCATATTAATCATTAAATTTAATACGTTTTGTTTTCTTCTCTTCTCCGACAGGTCATCGAAACAATTCCTACAGAGTCGTACCCATATGATCTGTATTACCTACCCTGGCTACAAGAGGTGTGGGTTAGTACATTGACTAACTCTACCTTTGACGTCATCAATACTGCGGGGAAACTGGACAGGACTCACAAGGCTATTAAAGCACATGTAAAACCAGGTTAGTGCATTCATCAGCGATTTTATGGTTTACCAAACGCATGACGAGATGTAATAAAATATTTTTTATTTGCACTACGAACAGTCCTTAATTTTTTCTTTGGGACAATAAAGATGCTGAAACACTCGAGCGCACATGAAATTGGTTCCCGCGAGGAGGCGCTCTTCACTATCTCCAAACAAAATAAGGAACCGTCGTCTCTGGTTAGTTTGTTCATCCACAGCCTCTCTCAAAAGTATGATATCAAACTTCAAGCCATAAAGTCCATTCATTTCCTGCGCTGAGCTGTTCCTCCCACTTTTGGCATGATTTAGTTTTCCTGTGAAAATTCTTATTGGATGGTCCTGGATCATTGATTTATTTTTCATTATTTCTCCTGTGTTGGCTGATGCAGCTCTCTGGTTGATTTTGCGACCACTAATGAGACCACGGCTTAAGCTCTTTTCCAATTCCTTTTTTTGTGCGTGTGTGCGTGTGAGAGGTTAGTTACTAGCCATTGTGTTCAGGAGCATATTAGCTAATCAGCTCCATTCGTGGTAGGTTCTCGGATAAGGATGATAAACTGTATAGGTCCCGTCTCACAAGACTTGTTCCTAATTATATCTGTGGGACGTTAAAGAACCACCACACCGTTCGAAAAGAGAAGGGGATGTAATTCCAGGTGTGGTGTACATCTCTATTTCTGATTTCATCTGCCTTTGACATTCATGCATGGGTTAAGTGGGTGAGTTAGATCAAATACGAACTGGTGGGCTTCTACAGGCTGGTGTTCGATTTTACCCTTTAAAAGAATTGTAAACCGCCATGAGACAGTGAGGACATGTGAGGTATATGAATGCATTACCATTACGTTTAGGTTGTCAGAGTTTTGCACTGTTCTTCAGGTTGGTCTCTCGGCTACATGTATGCTGACCCAGAAGTAAAAGATGGCAAAGTTGGTTACGTCACTCACTCGTCCAACCCAGGGCTCCATCATCTCGACCTATTTATCCAAGTCGTACAAAGGCTTCGTCAACGTTTCCAACTATGGCTGCACTGGAACAATGAGCATGGCCTACAGCTCCGTCAACAAACACGTATTTGTTGAGTGCTATGCTTCCCGCAGATCCGTGGCATTACTAGAGATGGATCTCGCCACTGACAAGATTGTTAAGAAGTGGAATGCTACTGGAGACCCCTACGCTTCACCTGATGGGCGCTATATCGTTACCCTGCAGAAATCCGTAAACGAGACTGCAAACCTTCTCCTTGACAGTAAAGTCTACGTCCTGTTCATTCCTGACAACAACAGGCCCACAGTTTTCAAATCCAAATTCGAAATCCCTGGCGGAGTAAGTAAATTGGTTTTCAACAAGAAGACTGGCCAGCAAGGAGGCTACCTAGCTTATATCAGCCTTCTCTACAGCGACAAGATAGCTGTGATAGATCTTGATCGCCTCGAGTCATATGCCAGCAAAATCAGTTACATCGAAGGTGTGGGTAGCGTGTTTACTGCGCCAGGGATGCACGCTGTGCAGCGCTCCTTGCTCGGGTCAGGGCCCTGGCTGGTGTCTCCTGCTACTGCTAACAATTCCGTTGCCGTCATCAACACTGCCACACAAGAACTGCATGGGATGGTTATGGGCGTGGCTGGGGGTAGATTGCTCTTCGCGGTGCATTCATCTCAATTTTCGCTTAGTGGTGCTGCAGAGAAAATCTGCTGCTCACAGAAGGCGCTGATCGTTATCGTGCTGTTTTCTTTTTACAAGGTCATTGCTTGAGTGAACAAACCAGGACACTACGCCGTGTTGATACTAGTATACAAGCGCTTTTAAGCACTTGCTTTATGTTAACAACATTCACATTCTGCGAACAAACGAACGCCTGACGAGAATTAGAATGTAGGTAGATTGTAAAGCTTTGAATCCAGCTAGTAAAGCCACTTATAGGAGGCATTGTGTAGTGGTTGCTTGTAGTTTTTATTGGAATATCGGCATAATAAAACATAGCACACGGTGCATTAGAATTCTGGTGAAGCTGAAAGAAACTGGTCCGTCTGAATACCACACACTCCCTCACCAGAACTCCGAAGGTGTCACCATCAGTGACTCTCCACACATTTAGCTTTAACGAGCACAGAATTTCTCCAGTCCCATTTTCACGTAGAAGACAACAACCAGAGACAGAGTACTTGCATGATTCAATTTTTTGCGATTAATTATTTAATCTTTTATTTTCTGTGTGTCTGCTGTTCAGCTTACAAAGGTTTCGGTAAAGTAGCCTTTTGGTGATATCAGTTGTGAAGAATGGTTTCATACATGGTTTAAACCCCTATTACAACATCCAAAGCGCGCGTCTTCAGTGACAACTGCCAATGCAAAAGAGACAGGAAGATGTGAGTGATCGTTAAGCCTAAAACCCACATATTGGAACCGCGGATTATAGAAGGATCGTCGCAGTCGCATTTCAGATATATGATTTTCATATTTTCACAGTTATTTATTCAGCACTTCGTGGGTTTATCGCGAACCAACAAAACGATCACCTCCCATTTGGCTTGTTAGCTCAGTTGGTAAAGCACTGCACCTGTATCGCAGAGGTCATAAGTTCGACATTCAAGCCCTGAGTTATTTTTCAGGCTTTCTTTTCTCTACTGCTTAAGTACTGTTCATAACTGCGACGATCACTCACATCTTCATTCTTTAATCCGCAGCTCAAATACATTGTTTTCATATAGTCACAGTCATTTACAAAAGGAAGACGCGTTTAGGGCGACTATATGTGTTAAGTGTCGAAAGCGTCTGATTTCTTTGGTTTTTCTTTACTTGGCTTGGTGATTGGTTGAAAAAACTCGCGCCATCTTTTTAACCAATGAGAAGCAAAACCTAAACCAATCGTGACTTGGTCGCACACATTTTTCCGCGCTTGGAGCTAGTTATTTGTTTCGAATTCTGATTGGCTTTTGCGGCTTTTGTGATTGGTCAGAGTAATTGCTTTCGTTTTGGTTTTGCGACAATCTTTACTCTTCTGTTTTGATTAATTAACCGTAGTGTCAAACTAACTCGATATTCACAGGAAACGTTCGTGGACCATAGGATTGCCACCTCTGCCACATTCCGGATCGACCATTGGTGAATATCAGTGACTGATACAGGATATTCTAGTGAAAGAAACAAACACAATGTCATTTACTTTTGTAGGTTTGGTGGGCAAACAATACGTGTATTAATCATAACACACGAATGCAATTTCTCGGGGAAGTCTCCAGCGTTATAGCTTGTTATAACACCGAACCATGAAACTATCCTTTAATGGCAATTACCAAAGAAGTAAGCTCAAAGTAAACTGCTTTTATTTGACTTATAATCGTATCTATAACAAAATTCTCGATCGTGATTGGTTCTTCGCGCGCCTATTTGTCACGTAATCGGCGTGCGATCACGTGGGTGTCCGATTACAGCTGTCCGATTGGTGAACTTTTTGTAATCAGACACCTGTAATTGGATACCCACGTGATTTTCACGCCAATTACGCGCGCTTCAATGGCTTTCTTAGCAATGTTTTCTACAGTTTTCAAAACTTAGGAAAAGCGCTACAGACGTTTTCGCTCAAAAAAAGTTCTTAGAAGACATTCTTTTTTCCGAAATTTGTTATAGATACGATTAATTGCCAACGAGCCAGCCGAGCGAAGACGCTGGGCTTGGGCTTGAGCGCTGTCTTCTTGCGTGTACTTTAATTTAGTGTTTTTGGAGCCAGAATGTCACAAATCTAACAGCTAGGAGGCCGAAAAATCGCCCAGCGAGGTAGTTATCGAGATCAGCTCGAAACGGCGAGTGGTAGCCCGGGTGAGGAGGGGGGGGGGGGTGTACTCCCTTATTTGGGCTATACGGGGACGTGCCGCTGGATAGGGTATGGTTTTTTGGCCTCGCTGTCCTAAACAGGGTATGGTATTACGAACACGAGAGACTTTAACCCAGACTGCGAGCAGTCTCTTTCTTTTCTTGGCCTGCAACCCGGAGCCTGCGAGAAGTTGAAAGAGCGTGCGATCGAGCGGCAGAAAAGCGACGCATTTTTTCCTGATTTGCGCAATATCAACTGAGTAAACCGACATATGGTAGGTCTAGTTTCTTTGTCTTGGATAACGCTGTGTGGCGCAGACATGAGGGGTCCCGCTAGTATATACATTGTTTAGGGATATTTTTCTCTGTAAAAATTCTATTAGAGCTTTAATCAAAATAAAATTAACCTCAAAAATAAGTTCCTCTTATTCATTATACAAAAATTGAAGAAATCATTCCTCTTTGATTTGCTATTAAAAAATTCGCCCTTCTATAGATGCAATGACGGCATTTTGCCACGCTAATTTGGATCGAGTTTAGTGCTTGACGGCTTTTGGTTTAGTTTAAGTGTAGAGACGCAACAACTTGGTTTTAGACGCATCGAGCATGATTTCTTTAATTTGAATGACTTATTAAAACAGTGCAAATTCCTGTAAAACCAGCGAGTGTGCATTTTGTCGCTTGTCCTAAACAGGGTCTTAAAATGGAGGTTGTTGTCCTACACAGGGTAGGGTTTTTAGCGTATTTTTGTCCTAAACAGGGTCAGGATTTCAAACCCTCGGCGGCACCCCTGTACCCAAACATTGGTCAAGTACCCCCCCCCCCCCCCGCTGGGAGTGGTAGTGCCACAGTCACGGCAAGCTTGCCAAAACAATCAATTGCCTTGACAAGATGGGCCAGCGTGCCATTTAAGAAACAAAAAACAAAACCACTTGAACGTAATCACTATAAATTCAATCAGAGGGCGTACAAAGTCTCTTTTTTATCGAGCTAGTCTGCTCAAATACAAATTTGACAGTCACGGCGAGCGTACCAAAACAACTGTCTTGCCAAAAACAGTCAATTGCCTTAGCAAAATCGGCCAGCGTACGATAACAAAAGAAAAACACTTGAATATATTCAAATACATTCACTATAAATATAATCATAGGGAATATAAAGCCTCTTTCCAATCGAGTTAGTGTGCTCGAAATCACAAATTTGATCGACGGACGAGTCACGAGTCACACAACATGTTGCAGTTTAATAGTTTGTGCCGTCGTTTGCCATTAGCGTTCACAAAGGTGAAAACTGTGAGCAGTTTAAGCTCTGTTTGCCAGGAAGCCACTATCTGTCAAGCCTCTGGAAACTTATCAAATCAATTTAGAGTCTTCTTATTCCAAAAATTCAGGGAGCTTGCAACTGTAGCTTCGTTTGAAAGTCCACTTGCTGAAGTGCGCGCACCGAAGTAACAGCTCACGAAAATTTATAAATGCTTCTTGTATTGTGTATGTTGTTAGTGGTGTGACTAATTTCGATTTTTCACGTGGATATCAAAATAACCTTTTGAAAAACAAAGAAAAACCAAAAAAATAAGTGAGTTTTGCACTGCTTTTTAAACAATACTTCATTCTAAAAGATGGTCTGTACTCTGGTTACTTATTAATTTTTTCTCGGCGCACAACTGTGCCAGTGTTTAGTCGTTGGCACTCTTCTGGTAGGTATTCCTAGTTAGTAATTGGACCTCGTGTCGTACAATCCAGAGACTAATCGTGCTCGCTATTTCAAATCGGCCTCGCGCTTCGCGCTCGTCCGATGAAATTACCTGCTCGATTACTCCCTGAATTGTACTCCACTCGGTCCAATTACTATTACAAATACGTGACTACCCGATTTTGTACTAACCTATTGATTCACATATCATCGGTGATATTGAAATTTTCTGATTATATTACACGTCTATAATTTAGCAATAGTTTGTATAAACCCTTATATATCAAGACTCCAAACTCCGTGATTTCTTCAGGTAGTTTCATAGAAGACTTCGACTTCGTCAGGTCGGAAGTTGTGACTACCCGCCAGGAATGATTGTGAGAAGGAGGATCCATAGCTGTTGCCAGGTGGCGGGCTGAAGGTGTGTCCAGGGTTTAAGTATGAGTTGGTGTTTGATGCAGCGTTGTTAGCAATGTAAATATCGTGTCCTCCAAATGTTGGTCCATAGGAAGAGCAGCTGTAGATGGAATAGCGTCTCTGGTAACTAATCTGTCCTGTTTGATCTAGCTTTAGTGGCTGCCAACCAGGCTTGTTAACCAATGAGAAGAGAAAGGCTGAGGAATCGTAGTGATATGCACAACTGGAACCTAATTTGAAATACACAATGGAAAAAGAAGTCCAACATTTATGATATTTATTGACACTTTGAAATGTTTATTAACGACGTATTACAACGTTAATTTGATTGGTTCGCTAACTGTGACTATTATTGGTAGCTCGGCATCATATCTTGTAGTGTTAATCTTAAGTTCTCTTGTTCTTGTATGTAAATGTGTCCTAAGTTTTAAATAATTTCAATTCTCTGTTGAGCAAGCCCGAAGGCAACCTCGTTCCCAGGGTCTTTTCCCTGGCTTGGGGGCGGAGCGGGAAAAGGCCCTGGGATCGGCCGGTCACATGATCTCAGAACACCCACCCTTTTCCCGCCCCGCCCCCAAGCCAGGAAACAGACCCTGGGAACGAGGTTGGTCCCAAGTTGTTTCTATCGGCCTGTTTATCAGGTTGACTTACTTTGTTTTCTTTGGTATTACCCTTTTTTATGTTCCCTCACTATTACCGCTTCCTCATGAAGGTCTTTCACATTGATATCTCCATAAAACCGTCTCGAATCAGTTAAGAGAGTGAAGGAATGGAAGACATTTTGTTCAGAATTTCCTGGCTCTTAAATTACCTAATCCATATTGTAAATATCCCTTTTTAAAATTCTTTTCAAAACCCTCTTTTCTCGTTGAACAGTATTGCGCAATACGATCATCGCTGACTCACAGCTTGAGCTTGGGTCGCTTGATTGTGCCACTTACTGGTCCATGAAAAGCTTGTGTATCCTCCAAAAATGTATCTGCCAACACGGATGATTGTGACCGTTGGACCTTTGCCGTCACAGTTTGAATGGAAGGTAGAGGAAGACCAGCCATTTACAGTTGCCTGGTAACAGCGATTCCAGTAAGACGATTGACGAGTCACAGGCTTTAACCATTTATCTAGCCATGTCAAAAAATTCTGGCTGTTTCCCACAATGCTGGAATAGTCAAGCCCCGCTGCAAAAATAACATATAAGAACGCTCTTTGCATCCATTTTGTACCTAGCATACGTGTTAATGGGTGGTGTTGAAAATTGGTTTTGGTAAGAAATATAATAACACTTTCATCTCAACCGGTTATAAAGGGAGCAACTTTGCTTGCACCCAGGAGGGAGGGGGTGACTCTATTGTTTTCGAGTATCTATCAGAGACCGACTCATCACTGCCAGTGTGACGTCACATAGCAACAAGT